>CAMZMU010000116.1:28376110-28543412 GCA_947311845.1 Poa pratensis | reverse complement strand
TATACTTTAAATGTTGCGATATATGCAGATTCGCCATCCCAATTTAATCTTTGAATGGTGTGATGTGTTTAAACTCACGATTAGATTTAGTTTATTCTAATCTGGCTTTTTTTGTTCTATCTATATATTTGCATATTTGTCTTTTTTGTTTGCAATGCTTTGTTCTTAGTTAAGCACTTTGGAAATCAGTCAGCACTTTAGTTCCTAAACTGCCACGCTAATTAAATCAGTCTTACAATGTGAACTTTGGAAATCAGTGCATCTACCCGGGGACACCAAATCCCTTTTGGGTGTGCTCTCCCACCGGTACACCCAAAAATTTCAGCTAGCGCAAAAAAATAAAAATAAATAATAATCAGCTAGCGCAAGGATCGGCAGCTGCAACAGATATTCAGTAACTCAGTTAAGGTAACATGAATTCAGAGAAGTGCTCCACGGTTCCAACGCTCTGCTAACTCAATTCACACATCGAAGAAGACCAAAGGCATCTAAGAAGAGCCGAAAAAGCCTGCACCACGAATGCATCCAAACTAATTCGGAACGAACCAGGGAACGAACGCAAGACGAGCAGTAGATCGGGCATGCGGCGCCGGCCGTGGGCAAGTTTCCGGCGAAGATCCGTGACCCCGTCTGAGGGCGAGCGGTGGTGGTGGTCGCGCTCTGCGAGGGAAAGTGGTGCGCGCCGCTGGCCGAGTTGGCCGCGTCCGAGGTGTGGTAGCTGCCGGGGAGCGCAGCCGCGGTGGTGTTCCACGCCAGCGAGACGAGCCTGCTCCCGGCCTCTGCTTCTCCCTCGGCCTCGAGAGCAAGATGCAGGGCTGCGCCGTCCTCGCGCACGCCCCGGCGGCCAACCCGTCCGTCCACTTTCACATACTGTCGGCGTCGCCGGACGAGCTGGCGTCGAGGGCACGAACTCGCTGGACGGGCAGAATTCGCGTCGCATCCATACTTCCGTAGTTCCCCGTGCGCACGTAACAAAGGAAACAGAGGAAATCACAATCGAGGCCGACAGGCGTGAAGGCGGCAGGGCGCGCGATGCGTCATTGCGAGGCCAGCGGACAGCCGCGGGCATGGTGTACGGCCGGCGTCGGGCTGGTGTACGACGGCGGTGCGCGGAGGCGGTGGGGCGTTTCTTTTTTTAGCCGTGGCAATCTTGTAATTATCACGAAACTGAAGAGGTTTGGAACAAATCTGGATCGTTGATCAAATGAACGTCTCAGATTTAATGTATCAACATAGCACAACACATGTTTGCTCTTTACTGAATTTTCCTGTGCACTGACGACTTTCTCAAGCTCGCATCTGAAGACACAAATAGTAGTCATATGACAAATAAGTAGTGCCTCTGCCTCTAGCACATCAAGCTATACATTGTTAAAATGTATTGTTAGTACGTAGTACTATTGCATAAAAGAAAACCTGTAAAATAAGCCGAGCTATCTGAAGCCAATAGGTTTTTGGCTGAAGATGAAGTTTAAGATACAAGTGTAGTGCAGAGTAACAATCCACAATTCAAAGTGCATCTAGGTTTCAGATAGCCCAAAACCAAATTGCTTTTACTTACATTAACATGATAGAACGAAGTGATCCATATTATAATTGCATCAACGAACCATGCATAGAAGAGAAAAGTTGCGGCACCTGACGGCGGCGAGGAGCGGGCAGTTGTTGAAGTACTCAGCCTGTACTTGCCGGCCTGGCAGTGTTGAGGAGCTGGGTGCTGTGAGAGTCCTTGGTGTGTGACTTGCCGATATTGCCCGATGCATCGTGCTGGTAGTGATTCGAGTTAGTTGGTCTGATATTCGTATAAATTTCTCTATGCAGTCAGTTAATAAATCTATTAATAGGCCATCTGAACCCAAACTCTATGCTTCGTCAGTTTCTGACAGGACTGCACCGCCACCAGACCACCGCCAGGCCGTTCCTCTTCGCCGGCCTCTAGCCGATCACCGCAGCGCCTCTCACTCTGCGCGGCCCTCCAACAGACCACTGTCGCGCATGGGATCCCCTCCGCTGGCTTTGCTCCCTCCTTCGTCCTCCACCAGACCACGCGCCGCCGTTTCTCTCTGCTGACCTCCACCAGACCACGGCCGCTCTCGCCGCTCCGCTCCTTGAGCTCGCCTTTGAGCCTGCGGCGAGCTCCTACGGCTCCGGCACATCAGGATCACGCCACTACGTCAGAGACCGTGGCGACATCGGCGTCACAGACCGGGGCGACATTGGCGACGTCGCCGAATGCCCGCTCCTGACTCCGCACCTCCAGCTCCGTCTTCAGCATGCGCGCCTCGTACTGCAATGAAGCGCTCTGCTTCCATGCTGCCTCGAGCTTCGCCGTTGCGCCGGCGAGCTGCTCGTCCGAGACTGCATTGTATTCTCCGGCCAGCTTGTCCTTGGCGTAGATGGCCTCCCCAGCTGGCCGCGCCCGTCGCCGTGCTCCGATCGTGCCCGTCGCCGTGCTCTGCCGACCGCCGTGCTCCTGCCTCTGTCCCGTCGGTCCCAAAAAGTGGTAATTTCTTTTAGCGGTGGCAAATCTCGTAATTATCACGAAACGAAATAAAACGAACCGGTACGATGGCATTAGCAGTATTATGTGATTTCGTGGGAGGGTAAAACGGGTAAAAGTGGATTTGTGTTGAGTTGTCAAACATTGGAGCGATCTGGACCGTTGGCCAAATATTGAAGGGTTCAGATTCAATGTATCAACACAAGTTTGCTCTTTTAATAGTAGTATAGATATAAGTATAGATACTTGGTATATACCAAACATTGTTTTCCCATAATGCAGTGTGCTATACCCAGATGGAAAAAGTCATGCAAAAGGATGCGGCAGGGATAGAAGATACGATTTCAACATCCTGATGCTATTTAAATCGGATACGCTGGGCCTCTAAAACTGCGTGCTTGGTGTTCAGATTAGCATATGGGTGACCCTATTCCATTAATCTGTTCTTACATTTTGCATGAAAATTACTCGTGTAATCATGATCTGAACCTTATCACAGCTTTTACCTAACCAGGTCGTTATTGATAAATCATAGAGCCTGCACCTGAATTGCCGAGGAATTCGTCGGCGACGATGTCGTCGGATGCGCAGGGCGGCTTCAAGAGAAGAGAAGAGCGTCAGTGCGGACGTTGTCAAGCCGCGATGGCGGAGGATGGCGTGGACCTCGTCAGCCTTGATGGCGCAGGACGCTCGTCAGGCCGCGATGGCGCGCAGACCAGTGATAAAAATTTCGACGAAATTTCGACCGAAATTCGCGAAATTAACGATTCTCTGTGTGGAGCGAGAAAACTTTATATGTCGGGGGGTGCCCCCGGGTAGGGCAAAGATGATGTGTTATGAGCAGTTAAGGTCTAACCGGATCAAGGAAAGAAGAGCCGGCTAAGTTATCCGGGTCGGATCTCAAGGCGATTCGGTCAGTCCTACTTCAAGCCAGTGAAAGAAAAGACCAAAGGGGATCCGGTGAGGTTTAACCGGATCCAGGAAAGAAGAGCCGGCTAAGTTATCCGGGTCGGTCAGGAAGGACCCGGGTAGGGCAACTCGGATGATGCACAGGGGCCAAGTAATGTCAGTAAAAGTCACGGGCACTGTAAGGTTACTGACCGGGGCTCAGAAGACAGCAAGGTGCTGCCACAGGTTTTCCGGGTCACAAGCCCCTAGGCGCTGACTCGGCCTATTCGGGAAAGGGGCAGTGGCTAGGCTACTGTGGTCTACACTGCCTTAAGCTCAAAGAGGAAAGATAAGCCTGTGGTGAACAGAGGGTGAGCTGGGCTGAGTGACAGTGGCCAGTGTTTGTCCTGTTCTCCTTGTCCATGCCATTGTCCTCTGCGGCCAGGGGCAAAAGGGTAATTCGGTTACTGTATATAGGCAACACCACCTCCTTCTGTGGGGAGGATCGACCATTGTGAGCATCATTTCCCCCCCAAGCTTCATCTTCTACCTAGAGCCCGTTCCTTTGTTCATCATACAGCTCAAGGAGCGCTCTGTACTTGTAAACACTTGAGATATAAGAGAGTAGGCTAGAGCTGCAGTAGGGGTGTTACCTCCACAAGAGGGCCCCGAAGCAGGGTACATCGTGGTGTTCTTCGCTGTTCTTGGTTTGCTTTGTTCTTGTTGATTCCTGCGAGGTTCTTGTTTGGTCTTCATGCGTGCTTCGTAGGCGCGCAAACCCTCCCCGGTTCCCCCAACGCCCAAGCGAGCCCACACTTAAGCCATACCCATGGCATCTGCCGTGACACCACCACGACAGTTGGCGCCCACCGTGGGGCAAGCATTGGCGTTGGCTGGGGTTTCCATCCGGACGGGCTCCGTCACTGGTGCCGGCGAGCGGGTCCTCTCCGGGCTCGTGTGCAAGCTCGGCGAGTTCAACTTCATCAGCGACAACGCGGGGTGCTTCTCCAACAAGCCCTTCCCCGCGGATGGCTTCCTCATGACGCTGGGCAGCTTCGTCACCTACGTCGCCACCGAGCCAGTTCGCGAGTACCCGGCGCAGGTGCTCGTGGCTGCGGATCCTCCCTCTTTCCGCGCAGCTCGCGGAGGGCGTAGCGCTCGCCCTGGGAGCAGCGTGGAGGTCATGGTGGCTGCCGCAAACGCTGCTGCAGGCAAAGGAGGTGCCAGCACGAGCGTGCCAGAGGAACTGGCCACGCCAGTCGATCCGGCTGACATGCCGACTCGGACAGCTAAGTTCCCTAAGGAGAAACCCGATCCGGTTGGTCCCCTTGGCACGTCAAGCAGGGGTGCTTCCTTAGAGGGTATCTTGGAAAAGCTAGCTCGGCCAGTGGCTCCTGGAGCAAATGTTGATCTTACTGTAGCTCAGCTAGAGGCAGAGCGCCTGAGGTTGCAAAAAGAGGCTCGGTTAGTGATAGAGTCTAGGCAAGAGTTTGATAGAGACCTGAGAGAATACAATGCTGCCAATGGTATCACAGATGGCTTTACTCCTGTAGTGCACCGCTCGCGCAAGAAAGCCGAGCTACGTAACAGAGGCAAGGACCTCAACGACGAGTTGGCTAGAGCTGCAGGTTCGAGCTCAAGTAAAGCCACTAGTCATAGGTCCGGAACAGGCAAGCCGGTTTATAGCTCCCCGGCTAAGAATCTTAGGGCTGCAGCAGCAGCGCGAGCTGAATTAAGTAACCTGACCGGGGATGCTTGGCGCAAGCAGGCGGAGAGAGTGAATGAGCTAGTGGATGTGTGCAACAGGCAGAATGAGGCCTACAGGAAAGCTAATCCGGATGCTGGTGGTTCCCGGGTAGTTGTCTCGGTTAGGGCTGCTAGCCAGAAGTCTAAGGGGCAAGCGTCCTCTCCGCATGTTGGGATTGACCGAGCCCAAAGTGTGAACTCGGGTAAGAGCAAGCAGCTGCAAACTTATGATGCGGTATACGCAAGCAAGCAACTTGCAGCCCAAGGAAAAGGCGGACAAGGCAGAAACAGTGGTGGTCAAGGCAATCCGGGTACTGGAAGGGAGAATTCGGCTGGCCGAGGTCAACCGCCTCGCCACCCCGGACAGCAAATGATGGCACAGGTGCAGCAGCAGAGTGGTGGCCAGGTGGGCTACCGTTATGACGATGGCAATTCGGCTATGGCGCGAGCCGGATACCAGACGTATGACAATGCACTGGCGTCGAGACTGGGGCCTCGGATGTTGGATCCGGATGATCAGCGTCTCAAATTGGACAGAATCTACCAGTCCGAGAAGCTGGAAGAGCAGGGCCCACCGGGTCCACCATGCTTTGGACCTCGGATAATGAATGAGCCAAGTGTGCCTTTGTTTCAGCTCGGCCGCAACACGAAGCCGTATAATGGGAGCACCAAGCCACAGGATTGGCTGACGGACTATGTATCATCAGTGCACATTGCGGGGGGCAATCGCCGATGGGCGGTCCGGTATCTCCCGCATATGTTAGAAGGTCCAGCCCGGATCTGGTTGAATAACTTGCCGCCGGGTAGTATCAATTGTTGGATGGATTTGGAACAGGCGTTTAACAGCAACTTCTCCAGCACCTACAAGAGGCCAAACCGACCTCAGCTCCTGGCTGCGTGCAAGCAGGAAGAGAGGGAGACAGACCGAGAGTATTTGACTCGGTGGAGCAACATGCGCAATTCTTGCGAAGGTGTAGTGGAGGAGCAGGCCATTTCATGGTTTGCACAGGGATGCAGGCATGGTACACCACTTTGGCAGAAACTCCAAAGAGATATGCCGAAAACCCTGGCAGATATGATCCGGATAGCAGACACGTATGCGCTGGGTGATCCAACACAGCCCGCATTGGATGCAGTGGGAGCAAACAGGAGGCAACCAGTTAATAACCGAGTTGGACCATTAAGGCCTAGTGACCGACATGAATTCGGTTACAAGAGAAGAGATCCGGATTACAGATACGGTTCTGATCAAGTTGCTGCGGTAAACATGGATCAACCCGGTGGAGGAGATGCGCAGAGGCAGAAAACTGATGGTCCAGCTTGGAGGCCGAATCAAGGTGCTTGGCCGAAGAAAGTGTGGGAGGGACCAAGTCCACCTCTGACTTTTGAGTCCAGATTAGATGGGCCTTGCTGTTATCACACCACCGATCCGCGCAAACCGGCTAATCATTCGACCCGGAACTGTAGTTGGCATCACCGCATTCAGGCGGAAGGTCAAAGAGGACCACCTCAAAGAGGTGCTCCTAGACCGAATTTCAGGCCAAACATGCCGCTAACCGGAGCCAATGCGACCCCGGTCAACGCTGGAACTCCAAGGCCAGCAGCAACGAAGCCGGTTAACCTGGTGAACATGGGAGGCAGTGACAATGGTGATGGCCCAAGTAGGCAAGGTGGATACCCTGGGAATGATTACAAGGAAGCACATCAGAGTTATGTGGTTTTCGTGACCGAGCCAACTGACAAGAAAAGTCAGTTGAGACGAGCAAAGGAGGTGAATGCCGTGATGCCAGCAGTTCCAAAGTACTTGAACTGGTCTGAGCAGGAGATCACTTGGAGCAGGGCGGATAACCCAAGGATCATGCCAAGCCCAGGGAACTATGCACTGGTGGTGGATCCAACTTTGGTTGGACCCAAGCTGAACGTGAAATTTAGCCGAGTCTTGGTCGACAATGGCAGTGCCATAAACATCATGTATCGGGACACAATGATCAAGTTGGGTATTTCGCCGAATCAGTTGCAACAGAGCAGCTGTACTTTCCATGGCATAGTACCCGGGGTATCTTGTTCCCCCATGGGTAAGATCTGGGTAGATGTGTTGTTCGGTACCAGGGACAATCACAGGCTTGAGAGTCTCGAGTTCGAGGTGGTGGATTTGGAAAGCCCATACCATGCTCTGCTTGGCAGGCCAGCATTAGCCAAGTTCATGATATCTACTCATGTGGCCTACCTCAAGATGAAAATGCCTGGCCCGAATGGTGTTATCACCGTTGCGGGAGACTACAAGAAGGCCATACAGTGTGCTACAGTTGGTTCCAACTTAGCCGAATCACTGGTGATACAAGCTGAAAAGAGCAAGATGCACGAGGTGGTGGCAATGGCGAAGTCGGCTCAGTTAGGCGTGCTGGCCATGACCAACCCGGATGGCGGCGCAACCTTTGAAGTGCCCAAGGAGACAAAGAAGATCCCCATTGACCCGGAGAACCCAGAGCGCATGGCCATCATTGGAGCCGGTTTGGGCGAGAAATAGGAAAGCGCGCTCTGCCATTTCCTCCGTGAGAATCGGGATATCTTTGCATGGTCGGCTAAGGACCTGCCTGGTGTTCCGAGGGAATTGGCAGAGCACTCTTTGTTTGTCAGGCCAGAAGTAAAACCGGTTAAGCAACCGACTAGGCGTCTCTCAGAAGATAGAAGAAAAGTGGTGCTCGATGAGCTGGCTAAGCTACTGGCAGCCGGATTCATTATGGAGGTGCTGCATCCAGACTGGATATCCAATCCGGTTCTGGTAGAGAAGAAGAAGGACGAACCAGCTGTGGTCAAGGTGTGGCGCATGTGTATAGACTTCACCAATCTGAACAAGGCGTGTCCGAAGGATCCATTTCCTTTACCTCGGATTGATCAAGTGATCGATTCCACTGCTGGGTGTGAGTTGTTGTCTTTTATTGATGCGTACTCTGGTTTTCACCAGATACCACTGAACCCTAAAGATCAAATAAAGACTGCTTTTATTACCCCGTATGGGGCGTATTGCTATCGTGTCATGTGTTTCGGTTTGAGAAATGCCGGTGCTACTTATCAGAGATGTATGCAGAAATGCCTACACTCCCAGATGGGCAAAAATGTGCAGGTCTATGTCGATGATATTGTTATCAAAACTAAAGAGAAACATACTCTCCTCGGGATCTCGAGGAGACATTTGTGAACTTGAGAAAATATCGGTTGAAATTGAATCCGGATAAATGCACCTTTGGTGTCCCGGCTGGAAAGTTGCTTGGCTTCCTTGTATCAAGCCGAGGCATTGAAGTTAACCCGGCTAAGATCCGAGCCATAGAAAACATGAAATTGCCTAAGTGTCTAAAAGATGTGCAAAAATTCACCGGGTGCTTAGCCTCATTAAGCCGGTTTGTGAGTCGGTTAGGAGAGAAAGCTTTGCCCTTATATCAATTGATGAGAAAGAGCACCGGGTTCACATGGACCCCACAGGCAGATTCGGCTTTCAATGAGTTGAAAAAGATGTTGTCCACTGCTCCAGTTTTGGCATCACCTTTGCCGAGTGAACCGATGTTGCTTTACATTGCGGCCACTAACCGGGTCGTAAGTGTGGTTATTGTGGTAGAAAGAGAGGAAGAGGGCAAATCCGTGCAGAGGCCGGTGTACTATTTGAGTGAGGTGATCTCAACTTCGAAGCAAAATTATCCTCACTACCAGAAGATGACATATGGTGTGTACCTGGCGGTCAAGAAATTGAAACATTACTTCCAAGAGCACCCGATTACAGTGGTGTGTGAAGCTCCAATTGCGGAGATCATTGGGTGCAAAGATGCAACTGGCCGAGTTGCCAAATGGGCGATAGAAGTGTCTCCTTACACACCGCATTATGAGAGAAGAGACGCTATCAAGTCTCAGGCTTTGCCGGATTTCCTTTGTGACTGGGCTGAGATGCAATATGAGCCACCTAAACCGGATTACAATTACTGGAGGTTGCACTTTGACGGTTCCAAATGCAAAATCGGGCTAGGTGCTGGAGTGGTGCTCACATCACCAAAACAGGATCAATTGCGATATGTATTGCAGATTCATTTCTCAGCGTCAAACAATGTAGCCGAGTATGAGGCACTGATCCATGGGCTTAATGTGGCTCGGGACATCGGCGTTCGCCGAATTGAATGTTTCGGTGATTCGGATTTGGTCGTACAGCAATCTTCTGGAAATTGGGATGCTCTTGATGCCAATATGGCACTGTATCGGTTTCATGTTCAGAAAATTTCGGGATTTTTTGAAGGCTGTGAATACAAGCATATACCTCGGCTGGAAAACCAAGCTGCAGATGTTCTGTCAAAACTCGGGTCGTCTAGGGAGGCAATCCCACCCGGAATATCCTTGAATCATCTAAGGGTCCCTTCAATCAAACCGTCGCCTGATTCCGAGTCGATTTTTATTCCCAAGCAAGAATCCGAAGCTATTCCTATGAA
The DNA here is from genome assembly GCA_947311845.1 of Poa pratensis. Lineage (NCBI taxonomy): Eukaryota > Viridiplantae > Streptophyta > Magnoliopsida > Poales > Poaceae > Poa > Poa pratensis. The sequence continues at coordinate 28,533,809 of CAMZMU010000116.1, read as the reverse complement.
TGTTGACGTTGAGTATATCGAGGAAGACCCGGGGACTGCATGCCCGGACTCGGGGACTGCTCACGCAGATTCGGAAAATGCTAACCGAGTCTTGGGAAAGAGGAGTAGAGATGATGATGCTAACCGGATTGTGGGGAATGGACAGAAGCTGATAGAAGAGATAATGGCGGCCAAACCTGTGGAAGAAAATGAGCACTTGTTCCCTTTGCATCCAGTACCAGAGTGGGCTGAAGAGATCATGAAGTTCATCGAGGAAGGAAGCTTGCCAAGCGATGAGACCAAGGCTAGGCGTGTCCAGAGGAGATCCAAGGCTTATACCATCATCAACAAGGAGTTATACAAAAGAAGTGTAACCGAGGTGTTGCAGCGCTGCGTGGAGCCAGCAGAGGGCAAGGAGATGCTCCTAGAGATACACCAAGGTGAATGTGGACATCATTGCAGTACAAGAGCCCTGGTGGCTAAAGTGTTCCGGCATGGATTTTATTGGCCCACTGCTCATGCAGATGCGGAGGACATAGTCCGCAGGTGTGAAGGATGCCAGAGATTTGCTAAGCAAACACACTTACCCGCATCGGCACTGAAGACAATTCCTATTACTTGGCCATTTGCGGTGTGGTGTTTGGATATGGTGGGAGATTTCAAGCCGGCTAGGGGCAACATGACACATATGCTGGTGATGGTGGATAAGTTCACCAAGTGGATAGAGGTGAAACCAATACGGAAAGTGGATGGCCGTTCGGCTGTAATCTTCTTGAAAGAAATCATTTTGAGATACGGATACCCTCATAGCATCATCTCGGATAACGGCACAAACTTTGCTGTCGGAGAGTTTGCCCGATTCTGCATGAATAAGGGGATCCGGTTAGACATAGCCTCAGTGGCACATCCAGAGTCCAATGGGCAAGTGGAAAGATCAAATGCTCTAGTGTTAGCCGGCATCAAGGCTCGTCTCATTGAACCATTGTTGAAAACTCCAGGGTGCTGGATAGATGAAATCCCATCAGTTCTATGGGGTCTAAGGACTACACCGAATCGGTCAACAGGCTATACGCCATTCTTTCTGGTGTATGGGGCAGAAGCTGTCCTACCCACTGACATAGAATATGATGCACCAAGGGTGGCAATGTACACTGAAACCGAGGCAAAGGAGGCCCGGGAAGATGCAGTGGATCTGCTAGAGGAAGCAAGAGAGTTGGCCCTGTCTCGGACAGCAATATACCAGCAAAATCTCAGGCGTTATCATAGCCGGAAAATCAGTCCTCGAGTGTTTCATGAGGGTGATCTAGTGCTGAGGCTGGTGCAGCGCAGCAAAGGCCGACACAAATTGTCACCTCCATGGGAGGGACCATTCATTGTGAGCAGGGCTATGCACAATGACTCGTACTATCTTATAGATGTACAGGAACCAAGGGAGGATGGCTTGGACAGACCCGGACAGGAAACCAAGCGACCTTGGAATGTAGCTCTGCTTCGACCCTTCTACTCTTAAAGGGCGCAATGTATGTATTTCAATTTATCATGAATGAAATCGCAGTAATCCGAGTCTGGACTCGGGGACTGCTTCGTCCTTATGCGTGTGTTGTTTATTACGGCTTTGTTTGTTGCCGTTCATGTGCCGAATCGCTTTGAACCTTGTTCTGAGTTTCAGTAATGTATGTTGTGTTGTTGATCTCGTGACTCGACTGACAAACACCAAAATGGTAGTCAAGAGCAGAGATGAGGAATATGGGAAACATGAAAATGGACACGGGGACTCGGTCCAAAACCGATTCGGCACATGTCGTTTACTAACCCCTGTTATTTATTTTTTTTTTTTCGTTTATGTTGAATGATTCTAAACCACAACTCGCATGTTTCAAGTACTGTATGCTATGATTCCTATCTTGTGACTCGACTGTCAAAACACCCAAAGAGGTAGACAAGAGCAAAGATTTGGCAAAAGTAGTAAACAAGAAAACAGACTCGGGGACTCGGTTTAAGATGATCCAACATAAACCTTGTCCGGATCACGTTAAGCATGATAAGCATAGTCTCGAAAGAACTTAAAATAGTCTATTACATCTGCTCCCGGCATACCGGGGATTTAATGTTTTTGTTAAGTACTTCAGGGGGCAGCGGACTCGGTCGCGGCAGACTCGGTCATAGGAGTTTCAGTTGCGGGAACTTCTGTGGGAGGAGCTTCGGTTAGCGGAGCTTCGGGCGCGCGAACCTCGGTTACGGGTATTTCGGTGGAAGTGGACGCGGTTACGAGAGGTTCTGTTGCTGGAGCAGATTCGGAAGATGGTGGCGCTCCGGAAGTAATCTTGACTGGAGAGCTTGAAGGATGGGCGGATTCGGAAATTTCCGGATCGCGTGAAGCCTGTTTAGTAATCACAGTCAAGTTAGTGGCTGAAATCACAAAAGACTCGGTTGGAGTTTGTTCGGTGAGCTTGGCCGAGTCGGAGGCTGGTACCTTGCTGGATTTTTCTTCATCAGACTCGCCCTCTGAGTCGGCATATTCTTCAGCGGAGGCGTCGTCTGATTCCTCTTCTTCAGTGTCTTCTCCATCCGAGTAGACTGGAGCCTCCAGATCAAGATGCTTGGTGCGTGCAAATTCGGCCATGAAGTTGGCGGCTTCTTCACGGATCTTGATCCGGATAGGGTCTGTAGCCCATGAAGAACCCTCGCGAAAGGAGCGCACTTTGGCAAGGTCAATCAGCTCGTACCAGGACATGATGAATAACAAAGCTGCGTCAGCACCAGCGCGGGCAGACGAAGACCTCCACTGTTTTAACCGGGTCATTGCTTGATCCAGGTCTCTGATCAGCTCCTCCACGGGCACAACTTGCCGCGCTTCAGGAAACAAGATTCGGTGAGCCTTGAGACTTGCATTAAGCAGACCAATGTGGGAATCCTTCAGAGGAGCAATCCGAGCCTTAAGTGCTGTAATATGATCTTCGATGTCCCATGTCTCGGATAGGGGAGCCTCGGTTAATTTAGCTCTCTCAGCTCGGGCGTTTCGCACAGCCTTGGCGGCTTGAAGCCGAATGCTGGTAAACTCTCCTACAAACAAATAAGCTAATACTGAGTTCAGCAAGAAGGAACACAAGCATATGTATCGGTTAAGAGCAGAAAGAAAAAAGGGGATTCGGTGAACTTACGATCCATGTCATCGTTAAGGCTAGCAAGTTGAGCCAGCCATTTCGCACTGGCCGCTTGGTGAGCAGCCAGTTCTTCTTTAGCAGCTTTCAGTTCAGCTTCAGACTCGGCCACTGTGGTTTGAATCTGCTTATCCATTTCGGCTCGCCTCTGTAGCCCGGCGTGCAAAGTGTCTCGCTCCTTCTGAATTGTATCTTTCTCCTTTTGGAGCGTGTCTCTCTCCCTCCGCAGTGCATCCCGCTCTCCTTTAACTTTGTTCTTCACTTTTTCAACCCGGTCAAGCTCCCGCTGGACTCGGGCTACCTCTGATTTTTCCTCGGATAAAGCACGCTTTTGCTCTTCCTCTTTGCTATTCATCTTGAGGACCAAGGCATCAAATGATTTTTGGAGCTTGTGGTACTGGTTGGCAAGCTGCTTAAAGAGGTCGCTGCGAGTGCCCGTGCTTTCCTGAAAGAAAGTAGATAGCGTCAAAAGAGACTCGGGGACTGATACCCGAGACAAGGTGGAGCCAAAACAAATCTCGGAGATTGGCCGAGACTGACCGAATCGGTTAAAAAGAAACCCGGGGACTGGGGGTCTCACAGTTTTTTCAGTTAAGAAAAAGATCATGATCAAATTTTTTAAAAGATTCAAGCCGAATGACTTTCTTACTCCAAAGAGTATCAGTCGTTCGACCCGAATCTCGGGGACTGGGTGTATACTATTTGATCATGACGAACTAAAAGCAAGATTCGGCAAACTTACCTCGAAGACTTGGTGCGATGCAGTAAACGCAACCTTCACTGAATGAAGAGATTGCATCATTCGGCTAGGACCAGCAGGGTGCGGCGTTGCAGCGGAAAAGCCTGGTGCAAGGTCCACGGCGTTCCAGGCCTCAATAAAGTCATTGGCAGTGCTGAGCTTAGGCTTGGCTTGGCCGGATTGAATGGCAGAGGAGGTAGCGGTGGTTTGCTTGACAGCAATCACTTGCTTATCCGGAGTGGAGGAAGTTGTGCCAAAGACAACTTGAGTCGGCTTGGGTGGAGGTGATGCACCCGGGGTCTGTCTCTGATGTTGCGGTTTCTGTGGTTTCTCGGAAGTTTGTTGCTGTTGTTGCTGCTGTTGCTGCTCTTCAGGGGTTACTTGTGGTTGTTGCTGCCTCGGTTTCTTCTTCTTCTGCTGCTGCTCTTGGCTCAGTGCAGATTGAGTTGCAGGAGCAGGACGGGAATCCGGCTTAGGTGTGGACTTAACCGATGTCTTAGCCTTTTCCTTCTCCAGCTCCTTCAAAGGACGTGGCCAGCTTGAATCTCGGATTGGAGCCGAGGTTTCCTCACTCTCCAAGTCGATAACCGGCTCTGAGATGGGAGTCGGCTGGGGAATATTGGTAGTTGGGACACGCGTGGGTGAGGTGGCAGTTCGGTCAGGAGACTGGGTTTCCATGGCCGTATCCAATGGAGGAATGGGAGAAGAGATGGATGAATGAGTCTGCGCGGTGATGAGGACATCACTGCATAAAGCAAAGCAAACAGTTAACTCGGATAGATATGACTCGGTTAATAGAGGAAGAAAGCAAATAAAGTTCGGTCAATGTTACCCCTTGGTGGTGGGCATCGGTTTGACACGGCTCGGCTTGTCGCCGGATTTCTTTCTTCGCTTGGTCTCTGGGGCATTTGTCTCGGGCGCCTCAGCGCGTTTCCGAGATGTCTCTTGGGTATCATCTTTGGCTGGAACATAAGGTGGTGGTAACCATGAAATCGGAATAGCATTGATGGGTTCTAAGATGCAGCAATCTTCATCTTCCTCGTCGGAAAGGTTGTGAGTGTTTGATTGCTTACCCTTGCGGACTGGCTTGGCACGGGGAATGGGCAAATAGTCATCCGTATCCGGATCTTCTTCGCCCTCGCGCGGCGGGCTGAGATCCGGTGTCCATGCCTTGGTGGAGAGATCTCCGTCTTCAGTAAGTTGGCGATCAAACAGCTACAAAGAAGGTAATGCGAATCCGGATCAGGCCGGGTTATGCGGATGAAGTAGATTGGGTTCGGAGAGTGGTGAGCTAACCTGTGGAGGAAGTTTTTCCCGGTAGAATGGCTTTACACCCCACCGCCATTTGTCCGACATCTCATTGACAGCAATGGCGTTTACCCGTCTGAAGACGGAAGCTTTGTTAAGCTCGTGCTTGCTGATCCGGGTAGGATCTAGTGCGCCACGCATGTGGCATATCTTGTGGTCACGCCTTTGAAGAGGGCTGACCCGGCGAGAGATGAAGGTCCGGAGGAGGTCGTCAGAGATCATGCCATTCTTCAAAAAATCCTCCAGAGCGGTGTGCACTGTCTGGAGTTCAGCAATCGTTTCAGCCGGATTGTAACCGAAGTTCAGCTCGGCTCTGGGCGGCTCCATCCTGAATTCGGGCAGATTAAGAGCGTCATGGCCCTCAGCGCTCTTTATGTAAAACCAGGTCCTTTGCCATTTCTTCACCGTGTCTAGGCCGGTGACTCGGGGAAAGGCGGATCCCTGCCGTGGCGTGATGCTAACCGAACCGCAAGCGGTCAGCTCTTTCGGCTTGGTACCTGGGATGGTGTGCTTGCGAAGGTGGAAGTACTTTGCCCATATATCCACACTCGGCCAAAGACCGAGATAGCCTTCGCAGAAGGAAGAGAAAGCTGATAAAGAGACGAAGGCGTTCGCCGGGAGGTGGTGAAGCTGTAATCCGAAGAAGTCCAGAAAGGCCCGGAAGAAGTCACTGGCAGGTAACCCGAGCCCGCGCTCGAAGTGTGCTATGAATACCACGCGTTCACCGGGTTCGGGCGCCGGTGCGAGTTCTTTTCCGGGTCGGCGGCAGATGGCTTGGGGCGTTATGCGTCGGGTGGCTCGTAGCCATTCCAAGTCATTTTTGGTAACATCAGATCCTTCCCATCGGCCAGGGGGAAGTTTGGCCATAACCGAATCGGTCCTGCAGCAAAGAGTCGGATAACCGGGTCAGGAAATTCGGAATCCATGGGACCAAAGAAGAATCGGATAACATTAAAGCCGAATCAGATCTATGGTGACTCGGCTAATCCTATCCCGGGTAGGGTTAACCGGGTCCGGTGGAGAAGGTGAAGCGGTTGGAAGTCGCAAACATCTTTCCGCAAGTTTCTAGGGTTGGGAAGATCTACAGCGGTGGTAAAAAAGAAAGAAAATCACGGGTAAAAACATGGTTGAACTGCTCCAACGGGGACAGGTGTATCTAGGCCAGTCTATTGCGGAACTTGGACAGAAAATTTGCGGAGTGTGCTACGGCAGGAACACGGGCTTAGATACGCATCAATCTACCAAGAACAGGTGTGTGTATTCCGAGAGTATGAACTCGTCACGGTGGCTATGGCGAGAGGAGGAAGAACTTACAGTGCGAGTCGCTCGAAGGAGGAGTTCGACGGAGAAACGTCGGAGATGGGCGCGAGGCGCGGCTCCGATGGTCTTGCTCTGGTACGCTGTGCGTCCCTGGCGCGGCAACCTTGAATGGCGAGGTTGCGGCGGCGTCGATGGAGCGGGTTAGTGGGAGTTGAGAGGAAGAAGAAGGGGAAAAACCACCGCGCCCTCTTTATAGCCTCCAGCGGTAACTGCCCCCCACTACCGCGCGGTTACCGGAGCACGGTTAGATCCCTTGCGTCGCGGAACTCTGTGGCAGCTGCTGTGGCCGTGTATTTCAAGCACTCGTGGCCACGCCGCAGAATTGGAAGCGGTGGAGCGGATCCTATGTGCCGGTCAACGGAGAAAACGAGGAGACGTGGTCTTCTGGTCAAACACACTCGAGTACCCGGTGGATCCGGATAACGAGCTGACAACCCGGGTTATACGGCTTTGCACAGGCTTTTCCTGCCAAATGTCCCGGAAAATTCGGTGACAGCTAGAGGTGATCCGGTTAGTGATGTTGGTTTAGAATCTGGAACGGCCCTTCAGCCGATGCCGTAGGACCGCACCAGCTTCGGGGACTACTGTCGGGGGGCTGCCCCCGGGTAGGGCAAAGATGATGTGTTATGAGCAGTTAAGGTCTAACCGGATCAAGGAAAGAAGAGCCGGCTAAGTTATCCGGGTCGGATCTCAAGGCGATTCGGTCAGTCCTACTTCAAGCCAGTGAAAGAAAAGACCAAAGGGGATCCGGTGAGGTTTAACCGGATCCAGGAAAGAAGAGCCGGCTAAGTTATCCGGGTCGGTCAGGAAGGACCCGGGTAGGGCAACTCGGATGATGCACAGGGGCCAAGTAATGTCAGTAAAAGTCACGGGCACTGTAAGGTTACTGACCGGGGCTCAGAAGACAGCAAGGTGCTGCCACAGGTTTTCCGGGTCACAAGCCCCTAGGCGCTGACTCGGCCTATTCGGGAAAGGGGCAGTGGCTAGGCTACTGTGGTCTACACTGCCTTAAGCTCAAAGAGGAAAGATAAGCCTGTGGTGAACAGAGGGTGAGCTGGGCTGAGTGACAGTGGCCAGTGTTTGTCCTGTTCTCCTTGTCCATGCCATTGTCCTCTGCGGCCAGGGGCAAAAGGGTAATTCGGTTACTGTATATAGGCAACACCACCTCCTTCTGTGGGGAGGATCGACCATTGTGAGCATCATTTCCCCCCCAAGCTTCATCTTCTACCTAGAGCCCGTTCCTTTGTTCATCATACAGCTCAAGGAGCGCTCTGTACTTGTAAACACTTGAGATATAAGAGAGTAGGCTAGAGCTGCAGTAGGGGTGTTACCTCCACAAGAGGGCCCCGAAGCAGGGTACATCGTGGTGTTCTTCGCTGTTCTTGGTTTGCTTTGTTCTTGTTGATTCCTGCGAGGTTCTTGTTTGGTCTTCATGCGTGCTTCGTAGGCGCGCAAACCCTCCCCGGTTCCCCCAACGCCCAAGCGAGCCCACACTTAAGCCATACCCATGGCATCTGCCGTGACACCACCACGACATTATATCACCCGAATATTTCGATAACATTTGAAAAAATCCAATACGTAACAATTATAGTACAAAGAAATGATGCTTTCATCATCAAATTCGTTATAGTCAGTTGGTATAGGCTGCCAACAGTGGTCTGTTGGGTCGCGTGTTCGAATCCTTATAATTACATAATTTTTGCTAAATAATTTTAGACGTCGGACTTTGAATCTGGACGAAATTTTTGAAAACTTTCTTCGAAATTTCGTTATTTTCTCGAAATTCCCGAATCTCTGAGGATGGCGAAATTTTTTTGCGAATCGAAATGCTGAACCCTGGCGCAGACGCGCTGGGCGTCAGCGTCTCATAGCAGGGATCGTGAGGGGGCGTAACGGTTCGTCCGCCGCAGAGTTTTCGTCCGCTCATGGAAATTGCTAAGCGTACGCGTTGGTGAGATTTTTTTTTTAAGCGACGGTTAGATCTATTGATATGGGCCTGATCGGGAGGCTATAATTAGTCAGTTTTGTTCTGTGTACGTTAGGTGGGGTGTGCTTAGGGATGAATATGTTTGCTTGTTTAATAGTAGTAGAGATAAAAGAAAATGTGCTTGAGTTCACATCGTTGGTTTTGGTCTTCTCGTGCAGCTTGAGTTTTTTAAGATTCCTTCACAAATATGTTTTTTTAATTCATTTCGTTGAACTATAGCACGCTGCTTCAAGCCTTGACAGAGTTGCATGTACACATATGTATTCTTTTTTATCCCTTTTGGTCAAGTACATTAATTACCCATCCCTATCTTTATGGAGTATTTAGCATAAAGACATACTCACTCCGTGTAACTCTATGTTTTTTAAGTCAAATTTATCCAAATTTGGCCAACTTTATAGAGAAGTGTATCAACATTTAAAATTAGTATCACTAGATTCGTCTTGAAATGAAGTTTCCAAATATAAAAATTGATACTATATATGTTGCTATTCTTTTCTATAAAGTTAATCAAGTTTTAAAAAGTTTAATTTAGGATAACACTTCGAAATACGCTTATTCGTTTATGGAGGGAGTAGGAGCCTATCCTACTGTTTGAAGGCAAAACAGAGAACGGAGACGAGAATTCATTGTCGAGATGGAAGTCAATCGAACCACTTGTCATAGTAGAATTAAGAGTAAATATTGATATCTCTAAAAAAGAGTAAATATCGATATGACTAAATGTTGCATTTTAGCATCTATTGTGATCTCATGACGATGTGTGTTCCATTTAAATTCACGTTGCCATATTTACGTATTATTTTTAATTTTGTGGCCACTTTTATTTCTCTTGATTTATTTATTTTTTTTACTTTGGTGTCCTGCTTCGCTTAATTTTTCTCAGTACTCGCTTAGCTTTCCTTGGATTTTCCCCACTTGGATCTTTCAATGCTCGCAGACGGCCAAACAGGGTGTTTCTGTCTGATAAACCGTGTTTGACTGCTAATGCGACTCTCGATGCTGAGTCATACTTCGTGTGACCATCACTGCGCTGACAGGTGGGACCCTGGTCATGGTTTCGCTCGCCGGCCGCCCCTGAATAAATGGGGGCCTACCCTGCAATCGAAGAATACAACCGATTCTTTCTCTCTTCTCCCTCGAAAATGTGGTGGAGCCCACGCAGGCCGGAGAGCCTGCTCTCACCGCTGCCGGACTCGGACGTGTACTCGCCTTCTACAATGCATGCCATTTACGAGCACGAGCGGGACGAGGATCGAGCGACGGAGAAGTTGTACCGCAATGAGCAGGAGTGTCATGCATTCAGCATTCGTGTGCTAAACTGTGAAGTTGGTCTTTTTTATATGGGTAAACCTTCGAAAACCTCTTTTAGAGCCCGAGCTACATGGAGCTCGTTTTTTTGAAAATTGGAAATCGATATTTTTAAGTTTTCAAAAATCGCGAAAAAATCCCCCCATGTAGATATTATTCCGATCTACAATCCTGCAAAATTTCAGCTCCAAATTCGTTGTATTTTAGGTTGCACAAAAAAGACAAACAGGTGGATCTGGGTGGTGAGGAATACAGTGTTTCAAATTTTTGAAATTTCTCCTGATTTGTCTTTTTTGTACAGCCCAAAATACATCAAATTTGGAGCTGGAATTTTGCACGGTTGTAGATTGCAACAATATCTGCACCGGGATTTTTTTCGAGATTTTTGAAAACTTACAAATATCGATTTCAAATTTTCAAAAAGAACGAGCTCCATGTAGCTCGGGTTCCAAAAGTCCTCTCTCGGTAAACCTTGCGTTCTACAAACATACATAGTGTATTTGTAACATCCTGAAATTTGGCCTTTTTAAATTTTTTCTTTAGAAATCTATTATTGGATTTTTGGGAATTAATATTCCTTTTGATTTCACTGCTATTTTAAACTCTCAAACTTTTACCAAATATTGTCCAAGTTTGGGATCTTATGTTTTGGATTCCCTCCCACTTGGTGAACATGTTGCTGGCTCATTTCACCCAAAAACATTATTCCAATATTTTCTTTTATTTCAATAACCAAAATCCTATTATTTTGGCTTTACAAAGGAAGTACCTCAAAGATCTTTCCAAAAATTCTGCCAAAATTAGGGGATGACCCCTAGGCAATATATAGCCCAAATATGCAAAAACAATTGATACCTTGTTTACAAAATTTTGGAGTAATTCTCCACTTCAGTTTCTGCCCATTTTCTTCTTTATTTTCAAAGTTCAAAGCAAATGTTTTCTCTTGGTGATCCAAGACCCTAGACGCAGCCACTAGGAGTGCACACACCTCAGGGATTTATTTGAACCCTTTTACATTTCATTTACTTCACCAAAACAGCATTTTGCTCTTTTGACCAGAAGTGTTTTTTTTTCAAAATTTCCTATAGACCAACTTTAGAATTTGGGGAAACACTAGTCGGGAAAGTTGCTGCATTTGCAATTTTGCGCACAGAGATCAAAACCACACTCGATTTGGAGCAGTGAGCTGGGAGATATTGATCAATGTCGCTCCTGGCCATGCCCAGGGTGGTGATCACCTCTGGCCGCACAGTGCCGTCGGCGCCGCCAGGTGTTCGTCGCCTGAGCACGGCCCCCCAGCCGCTCGCCGAGCCCTCCCTGGCCACCCCCACCTTCCCCGTGCTCCTCCAGCCGCCCCACGACGCCGGCAACGCCCCCGCCGCAACCTTCCAAGCACGCCACGACGCGCCGCTCGCCACTGTCGCCGCCAGATGTCGAGCACCGCCGTGTCGCCCCTGCTGCCTGCCCGAGCCCCCCTTGCACTCCCCTGCCCTCCTCCACCTCGTGCCTGCACGCGTTGCCCTTCCTCGCCTCGCCGCAAGCCGCGGAGGAGCAACGCGATGCACCGCCAGAGCAGTGCCGCCACTGCCAAGCCACAGCGACGCCACCGCGCCCCTCCCCCCGTGCCTGCTCCTTCCCCCTGTGAGCCCGTGATGCTCAATGCCGCCCACAGCCGCCACAGACTCAGCGACACGCCGCAACTACACCATCGACGCGGAGCTCGCCGGCCGTGGCCAGCTCACCCCGCCACCTCGCCGTGCGCTCCCGTGACGGACACCTCCCGAATTTGCTATAAAAGGACGTCCCCAGCACCACTAAGTCACCACACCACCTTCCCCTGCCCCTTAGATCCCTCCCCCTCCAGTGCCAGCTCCTAGGGAGCGCCCGAACTCCGGCGACAAGCACGCCTCCGCCGCATGGCCTCCGGTCGATTCCCCCTCTCCAGAACCTCCCCACCACCATCTCTCCACCCCCTCCTCCGATTTCGAGCACCAGGAACCCGTAGCCATCCTCGCTGGAGTCCAGGGTGGCCTGAGCCGCCGTCGCCGTCCTCGCCAGCACGGTGAGCTCGCCGGGGAAGAGGAGCCCGTGCTGTTTTTTTTCTTTTCTTTTTCCTTCGCGTGTACCGGTTCGGCACAGTGGGCCATCGTCTAAATGGGCCGGCCCAGTTACATTTTAAAAATTTCTAAACGTTTTCTTATTTCTATTTCTTTCTTTTTTTAGAAAAAAAGAGGCAGATGCTAGGGCTATCTTTGGAAGGTCAGAACTTTTCCAAAAATTGTCAAAAAAATATGAATCCTTTTGGGATGGCTTTGTTTTCAAAATGTCTGTCAAATGACATCAAAAGTATTTCATTTGAAGTCCATTTGCTTGATCGTTTGTTCGATGCCGTAGGAAGGGTTTTAATACCGTTTCATTCTTTAAATAGATCCAAACTTCTCCAACGAAGTTGAAGTCGAACCCGAACCCTACCACTCCGCTGAAGGCAAGCCACCAACCCAATTTCAAACTTGGTCAAACTTAGGAAATATTTGGACTATTGAATTAATATCTGTTGCACCTCACATGCCATATTGCATTTTAAATTATTGTACTACTTCATAACTGCTTATCTGTGCATCACTCACATTCCCGAGACAATGGCCGGTGGTACCGCCTCAGTCAAAGGAATGGGGGAATTATTACAACTGTGCGTCTCGCGCTTGCGGGGCTTTGTTTGCTTCTTTCTTCTTCGCCGAGGTGAGGAGCGGACGAATGTCGTCTTATGATCCTCGGAGTTGGGGGCATTTGCCAAAAGAGTTATTTGCCTTGTCCCTCCGTCAAATATGGTTGGCATAGACCACCCGGACTGCGACGCTTGGGAGCTGACTTTCCATTTGGTTCTTTCTGCCGAGATTGCTGACACCACGTCGGGGTAACCCTCGAGTGGAATGGATGCTCTCTCATTTTTATGAGTGCTTTTCGGTTCATTCTTTTACGGTGACACCGGCCGGGTCTCCCGCCACCGTCATCCGTTTGAAATATTATGCTATTATTATGTGAACACTAACCCCCGAGTGACACCGGCCGGGTCTCCCGCCACCGTCACCCGGGTATTATTATTGTTATATTACCTGCAAGTGATATGTTTATTCTGTGCTATTATTGTGGTATGGTTACCTTGTGTTACTTTGTTAATGTTGATGTCTGTAATCCAAGAAAATGACTAAGAAGATAATCACCTCCCTCGACTAGATTGAGTCACATAGTGCCACTCACCAAACACAACTAGCACAACCATGCGTCGTCCGTGTGGGCGGACCATGGCCGGGTATTTTATCAGCCTCCTTTGATGCCACCTCTTTGGCAAGACTAGTCGGTTACCATAGTTGGTCGGGGCTAGGCTTGCGAAGGTTCCGGAGCTAGGCGTCGCTCATGGGTTGGGGACGTGCCGGATTCACTTCTGCATAAGGCATAGAGTTATGTCGGTGGCTATACAGGGAGTGTCCTGGTAGAGTAAACGTCTGTGGAAGTATGGGTTTGTGCTGCCGCCATGGTTGGTTCTAGTACTTCGGTACCGGCGGTACAAGCCTAGACTTCAGCGTGTGGATAAAAGTTGCAACCTCTCGAGAGTGTAAATCTGGATGTCTAGCCTTGTCCCTGGGTTATGGGACGTTGTTTGGGTCAAGTCACGCTATGAGTCAGTCCTGTCGAATATGGAGAAATAATGAATGTGAAACCCAACCCCAAAGCCAGAGTTGGCTGGAAATGGTAGCCATAGTTGGCTGGAATGACAGCCAGAGTTGGCTAGAGAAAAAGCCATAGTTGGCTGGAATTAATCCTGAGCTGGCTAGAGGCTTGAAAGCCTAGATGTTGTTGGATGAGAAACGTGATCTCATTCCAGCAACCACGGAACTACCCTACCAAGGTAAGTAGGTAAGTTTTGTCCAACCGTTAAGGTTGGACTCCCCCTCGCAACCAAACTCATGCCATGTTACTTTCTGAACTATGCCATGCCATATAGATAGATTTTGTTTGTTTTTGGGCTGATGTCTTGCGAGTACATTCCATGTACTCACCTGGCTTTTCATGTGGCCAGACCCTGCTGCACCCGTCGCTGAGTTCCCGTTGTACGAGAACTAGGAACCCGTATTCCAGGCAGGACCATGTGGAATAAGGCCGCTCTCGCCACGCTACTATCTTCGCTTCCGCTACGACTTCCGCTAGAGGCTCGATGTTAGAAAAATAATGTACATACTGTTGTGTGCGCCTGTTGTGCAAGAGCTGGAGCCTCACCCGTGTTGTAACCTTGTATTTGTTCGAACTCGAAGCCTTATGAATATATTTGGTTTTGCCTTTGTTTATCAAGCTGTCATATATCCAGTGTTTCTGGGACTGGTATATGGGGTAACCCGATCATCTGGATCGGGGTGCCACAGAGCTTGGTATCCGAGCCTAACTGCCTGTAGGATACCCTAGTTCTACGGACGACTTAGTATAAGAACTTTTACGTTGCCTGCCTTTTGACTGTTTCTCTACTTGTTTGCGTTTTAACGATTAACGCTCACCCTTTTTGGCTTCTTCCCGATACAGATGATGACTGAGTTTTTCGCCAAGACTTCCGCCGTGCACGTTCCCGGTTTTCCGCAGTTTCTCCGTGAAGTTTGGGAACACCTCTACCCAAGCTCACCTCCTCCGGTCTACCGCGTGTTCTACAACCGTCCCAACGGATCCGCCTCCGAGTTCACCGCCACCGTTCACTTGCGCTCGGAGCCGATATCCCACGGGATCTTCCACGCCATCTCTTCCGGTGTCACTACCCAGGCGACTCCAGCTATCCAGGAGGCTGCAGCAGAGACGTACGACCCCGTCATGAGGCAGAGTACCCGCTACGTCTACTTTCCGAGGTTGGACTTGGAAAATGGGGATGTTCTTTTTCACAGCCCAGGTGACCCCTGCTCAGCTCTCACCGCTCTCCTTCAGTACACCAACCTCCTTCACCACTATCTCCACGTTACTCTCGCCCAGTTTGCCTCACTTCGCGCCAACGTGGCTATGGCCGAGGTGACAACATCTGGAGCTAGATCTTTACGCCTCACACCTCGCTTTCCTGTTGTCACCCGTAGCTCCCTTGACCAGATCCGGAGGGCACTTGTTCCCACTCCTGTTCCTCGCGTCCCGCCGCCGTCTTTTCGCGCTCCCAGCAGCACCCCTCGCCACTCCTCACGCTTCGTCCCCTTTCGTACCTCCAGGGCACGAACTCGGTATCGTCGCGTTAGTGCCGACACACCCCCTCACTCTGGAGACTCCGGAGATGACCGCGCTCCACCCGACTACAGCACCGCGAGGGAGGACATCGACACCATTCCACCAGCGACGCCCCTCGAGACGGAGTTCTAGACGCTCAGAGATCGCATCGCCTAGTGTATCTCACCTCTTCGCTTTATCAAATGCTCGAATAGTGAAGTGGTAGCTTTGTATCTCGCTTCGTGTATCGTGTAGCTCGTATCTTTGTCCTGTATCTAGTGTAGCTTAGTATCGTGTAACCCCGCCAACCGTTGTATAACACCATGCTTCTTGTCTTTACCAACCCTTGGTCACATTTGGTTTTCTTGGATGCCACTCTTTTCCCATGTGTTGCCAAACCTGGTTTCCATTTGGTTTTTCTTGGATGTTACACTTCCCCAAGTGAATGCTCATGGTACCCGCCCCACGTTCAACCGTTCAGGATGAGGCCCAATGATGGTGCAAGTGGTAGTCAAGGAACACCAGTTCGTCGCTCTGCACGACAGGCTGGCGAAGATCCTGCGCCACCTCAGTCACCTCCTCCACCGCCAGTTCAGGAACCAAGTCCGAGTCAAATTATGATGATGATGGATGAGCGCCATAGCCAGCACATGACACAGATCATGAGGGAGTTTGGAACCTATATGCAAGCCCAAAATGCTCCACGCCCTGGTCACTCCAAATTGCAAGATTTCCAACGCACCAAGCCACCCCAGTTCTCATTTGCGAATGACCCGCTTGAAGCCGATGATTGGCTCCGCACCATGGAAAAGAAGCTAGAACTTACTCGCGTTGACGAGCTGGACAAAGTACTCTTCTCCACCCACTATCTTGAAGGCCCTGCCAATGTTTGGTGGGACAACCAGAAGACTGCCAGGGAGATGGACCCCCAGCAACCAGGACAGAATTTCAAGAAGCCTTCCGCAAGGCATACATACCCTCCAGTCTCATAAAGATGAAGCAACAAGAATTCTTGGCACTCACCCAAGGTAACCAGTCTATCAGCGAGTACCTCACCAAGTTCAACAATCTCGCCCGTTATGCCCCCGACGACACCAACACTGAAGAAAAGAAGAAGGACAGATTTCTCCAGGGAATGCACCAGGCAATCAAGACCCAGCTCAGTGTACTGCAGTTCCAAGATTTCCAGGCCATGCTCAACACCGCGCTGATCTCAGAGAAGGAGCATCGTACTATTTACGACTCCCACAAGAGAAAGTTTGAGCCCCGCAAGAACCACCAAGAAGGGACTTCTTCCAAGCCCCGTACCTGGCAGCCCAGCAACCCACCCCAAACCCGCAGACCACTGGGAATCAGCCCAAGAAAGATGGATACCCTCGTGAAGGATTTTACCACCAGCGCCCCATTGCGGATGACGCAAAACGGGGGAACGCCTGCTTCAAGTGTGGCAAGGCAGGACACTATATCAGGGAGTGTCCCCTCAATAACAACCCCGGCAACAACAACAACTTCAATAACAACCACCCTGCCAGTGCATTCAAGGCTCCCCAAGTTGCCCGCGTCCACCACATGACAGCCGAAGAAGCCTATGAAGCCACGAATGCAGCGCTCGGTACGTATACAGAACCGCGCTGATTTTTAATCAATTTTGGAGCTTCCCACCCGTTCAACTCAAAGAATTATACCTAGTCAGCAAGCAACCCGAATCTCGGGGACGAGATTCAATTTAAGGGGGGAAGGTCTGTAACATCCTGAAATTTGACTTTTTAAATTTTTTCTTTAGAAATCTATTATTGGATTTTTGGGAATTAATATTCCTTTTGATTTCACTGCTATTTTAAACTCTCAAACTTTTACCAAATATTGTCCAAGTTTGGGATCTTATGTTTTGGATTCCCTCCCACTTGGTGAACATGTTGCTGGCTCATTTCACCCAAAAACATTATTCCAATATTTTCTTTTATTTCAATAACCAAAATCCTATTATTTTGCTTTACAAATGAAGTACCTCAAAGATCTTTCCAAAAATTCTGCCAAAATTAGGGGATGACCCCTAGGCAATATATAGCCCAAATATGCAAAAACAATTGATACCTTGTTTACAAAATTTTGGAGTAATTCTCCACTTCAGTTTCTGCCCATTTTCTTCTTTATTTTCAAAGTTCAAAGCAAATGTTTTCTCTTTGGTGATCCAAGACCCTAGACGCAGCCACTAGGAGTGCACACACCTCAGGGATTTATTTGAACCCTTTTACATTTCATTTACTTCACCAAAACAGCATTTTGCTCTTTTGACCAGAAGTGTTTTTTTTTCAAAATTTCCTATAGACCAACTTTAGAATTTGGGGAAACACTAGTCGGGAAAGTTGCTGCATTTGCAATTTTGCGCACAGAGATCAAAACCACACTCGATTTGGAGCAGTGAGCTGGGAGATATTGATCAATGTCGCTCCTGGCCATGCCCAGGGTGGTGATCACCTCTGGCCGCACAGTGCCGTCGGCGCCGCCAGGTGTTCGTCGCCTGAGCACGGCCCCCTAGCCGCTCCCCGAGCCCTCCCTGGCCACCCCCACCTTCCCCGTGCTCCTCCAGCCGCCCCACGACGTCGGCAACGCCCCCGCCGCAACCTTCCAAGCACGCCACGACGCGCCGCTCGCCACTGTCGCCGCCAGATGTCGAGCACCGCCGTGTCGCCCCTGCTGCCTGCTCGAGCCCCCCTTGCACTCCCCTGCCCTCCTCCACCTCGTGCCTGCACGCGTCGCCCTTCCTCGCCTCACCGCAAGCAGCGGAGGAGCAACGCGACGCACCGCCAGAGCAGTGCCGCCACTGCCAAGCCACAGCGACGCCACCGCGCCCCTCCCCCCGTGCCTGCTCCTTCCCCCTGTGAGCCCGTGATGCTCAACGCCGCCCACAACCGCCACAGACTCCGTGACACGCCGCAACTACACCATCGACGCGGAGCTCGCCGGCCGTGGCCAGCTCACCCCGCCACCTCGCCGTGCGCTCCCGTGACGGACACCTCCCGAATTTGCTATAAAAGGACCTCCCCAGCACCACTAAGTCACCACACCACCTTCCCCTGCCCCTCAGATCCCTCCCCCTCCAGTGCCAGCTCCTAGGGAGCTCCCGAACTCCGGCGACGAGCATGCCTCCGCCGCACGGCCTCCGGTCGATTCCCCCTCTCCAGAACCTCCCCACCACCATCTCTCCACCCCCTCCTCCGATTCCGAGCACCAGGAACCCGTAGCCATCCTCGCTGGAGTCCAGGGTGGCCTGAGCCGCCGTCGCCGTCCTCGCCAGCACGGTGAGCTCGCCGGGGAAGAGGAGCCCGTGCTGTTTTTTTTCTTTTCTTTTTCCTTCACGTGTACCGGTTCGGCACAGTGGGCCATCGTCTAAATGGGCCGGCCCAGTTACGTTTTAAAAATTTCTGAAACGTTTTCTTATTTCTATTTCTTTCTTTTTTAGAAAAAAAGAGGCAGATGCTAGGGCTATCTTTGGAAGGTCAGAACTTTTCCAAAAATTGTCAAAAAAATATGAATCCTTTTGGGATGGCTTTGTTTTCAAAATGTCTGTCAAATGACATCAAAAGTATTTCATTTGAAGTCCATTTGCTTGATCGTTTGTTCGATGCCGTAGGAAGGGTTTTAATACCGTTTCATTCTTTAAATAGATCCAAACTTCTCCAACGAAGTTGAAGTCGAACCCGAACCCTACCACTCCGCTGAAGGCAAGCCACCAACCCAATTTCAAACTTGGTCGAACTTAGGAAATATTTGGACTGTTGAATTAATATCTGTTGCACCTCACATGCCATATTGCATTTTAAATTATTGTACTACTTCATAACTGCTTATCTGTGCATCACACACATTCCCGAGACAATGGCCGGTGGTACCGCCTCAGTCAAAGGAATGGGGGAATTATTACAACTGTGCGTCTTGCGCTTGCGGGGCTTTGTTTGCTTCTTTCTTCTTCGCCGAGGTGAGGAGCGGACGAATGTCGTCTTATGATCCTCGGAGTTGGGGGCATTTGCCAAAAGAGTTATTTGCCTTGTCCCTCCGTCAAATATGGTTGGCATAGACCACCCGGACTGCGACGCTTGGGAGCTGACTTTCCATTTGGTTCTTTCTGCCGAGATTGCTGACACCACGTCGGGGTAACCCTCGAGTGGAATGGATGGTCTCTCATTTTTATGAGTGCTTTTCGGTTCATTCTTTTACGGTGACACCGGCCGGGTCTCCCGCCACCGTCATCCGTTTGAAATATTATGCTATTATTATGTGAACACTAACCCCCGAGTGACACCGGCCGAGTCTCCCGCCACCGTCACCCGGGTATTATTATTGGTATATTACCTGCAAGTGATATGTTTATTCTGTGCTATTATTGTGGTATGGTTACCTTGTGTTACTTTGTTAATGTTGATGTCTGTAATCCAAGAAAATGACTAAGAAGATAATCACCTCCCTCGACTAGATTGAGTCACATAGTGCCACTCACCAAACACAACTAGCACAACCATGCGTCGTCCGTGTGGGCGGACCATGGCCGGGTATTTTATCAGCCTCCTTTGATGCCACCTCTTTGGCAAGACTAGTCGGTTACCATAGTTGGTCGGGGCTAGGCTTGCGAAGGTTCCGGAGCTAGGCGTCGCTCATGGGTTGGGGACGTGCCGGATTCACTTCTGCATAAGGCATAGAGTTATGTCGGTGGCTATACAGGGAGTGTCCTGGTAGAGTAAACGTCTGTGGAAGTATGGGTCTGTGTTGCTGCCATGGTTGGTTCTAGTACTTCGGTACCAGCGGTGCAAGCCTAGACTTCAGCGTGTGGATAAAAGTTGCAACCTCTCGAGAGTGTAAATCTGGATGTCTAGCCTTGTCCCTAGGTTATGGGACGTTGTTTGGGTCAAGTCACGCTATGAGTCAGTCCTGTCGAATATGGAGAAATAATGAATGTGAAACCCAATCCCAAAGCCAGAGTTGGCTGGAAATGGTAGCCATAGTTGGCTGGAATGACAGCCAGAGTTGGCTAGAGAAAAAGCCATAGTTGGCTGGAATTAATCCAGAGCTGGCTAGAGGCTTGAAAGCCTAGATGTTGTTGGATGAGAAACGTGATCTCATTCCAGCAACCACGGAACTACCCTACCAAGGTAAGTAGATAAGTTTTGTCCAACTGTTAAGCTTGGACTCCCCCTCGCAACCAAACTCATGCCATGTTACTTTCTGAACTATGCCATGCCATATAGATAGACTTTGTTTGTTTTTGGGCTGATGTCTTGCGAGTACATTCCATGTACTCACCTGGCTTTTCATGTGGCCAGACCCTGCTGCACCCGTCGCTGAGTACCCGCTGTACGAGAACTAGGAACCCGTATTCCAGGCAGGACCCTGTGGAATAAGGCCGCTCTCGCCACGCTACTATCTTCGCTTCCGCTACGACTTCCGCTAGAGTCTCGATGTTAGAAAAATAATGTACATACTGTTGTGTGCGCCTGTTGTGCAAGAGCTGGAGCCTCACCCGTGTTGTAACCTTGTATTTGTTCGAACTCGAAGCCTTATGAATATATTTGGTTTTGTCTTTGTTTATCAAGCTGTCATATATCCAGTGTTTCTGGGACTGGTATATGGGGTAACCCGATCATCTGGATCGGGGTGCCACAGTATGTGCCTGCGAATTTATATTTAACCATTTGGCGCTTGGCCATTAGGCTACTACATCAACTCTAAATGTTTATGTTCAATTTCTACTTGTCGATTCTTTGTTTCTAAGTGACAGCTAACAAACCAAACTCTTATGATTCTTTTCGAAAAATAATTCTCCCACAAAAGAAAAATGATAAGAAGCACTATTATATCAACATTTTTCTCCTTCTAGAGAGTAAGGATATTATAGTTATTTTCACGTGCCGCCATTCCCCACACCCAAGACTTTACAGCAGGAGCATGCGTAGTCTCATTCGTCTCTATTTTTCATCCAAGAGTTCCAACAAGAACAATGAAATCAATTTCTCTTGCAGCATTGACGTACTTTCCCGTGTCCGCGAGGGACCGGAAAGTACCACACCTTTTTTTCTTATTAAAAGAAAAGAGATACTAGACTGTTTTGAAACGGGAACAATGCGCTTGAGTTCACATCGTCTAGCAGAATCTCTTGGTTGGTCTTCTCGTGCAGGTTGAGTTTTAGGAAGATTCGTTCACAAATTAAACTTTTTTATTCATTTCGTTAAACTATGGCACGCTGCTTCCAGCCTTCACAGAGTTGCATGCAGGGGCGGATCTATGCACACGCCGGGGGGGGGGGGGGGGGTTCTAGCCAATTTGCTAAAAAAAAACTAGCGAATTTGGCCCATTTGCCCCCCAACACTGGCCCAACATGCTTCTGCAGCCCATTTGGCCCTCCAACGATGTGGCCCAAGCTCCGCCACTGGTTGCATGTACATATGTATAGGCCTAAAATATCTTCCTTTTATCTTCAAAAAAAGTTCCTTTTTATCCCTTTTGGTCAAGTACATTAATTACACATGCATCGCAAGAATCTATCTTTATAGGGTATTTAGTGTATTGACATATTTTCCGTCTGGGAGTAAGTGTATCTCCATTTCGTCTCAAGTCAAATTTATTAAAATTTGACCAACTTTATAGAGTAATGTACCGGCATTTATGACACTAAATTATTATCACTAGATTTGTCTTGAAATGAAGTATCCAAATATACCAATTTGATATCATATATGTTGCTACTCTTTTTCTATAAAGTTAGTCACATTTTAAAAAGTTTGACTTAGGATAAAACTTAGGAATACACTTATATATTATGAGCCTCTCCTACTGTTTGAAGGCAAAAAGAAGAACGGACCTGATAATTATGTCGAGATGGAAGTCAATCGAAGCACTCGCCATGTAGAACTAAGAGTAAATATGGATATCCCTAAAAAAGTGTAAATGTCAATATGACTAAATTCAGCATTTTAGCCTCTATTGTAACCTCGTGACGATGTGTGTCCCGGTTAAATTTGTGTTGCCATATTTACTCATTATTATTTTTATCTTGTGGCGACTTTTAGTTATCTTGATTTATTATTTACCTAAAACAGACATGGCGGACACATGAGACATCATGGTGACTTTTGCCACTGAACAGAGTAGTAACTCGCTAGAATTCGTTAAGGTGTAGCAGATATGGCACAGCAGCAGTGTGACGTAACTAGCCCTAGTGCATGGCAAAGAAAGACACAATTTCATAGAAATTGGTAATATTTTAAGGAATTTTACATAATTCGGCATGACCTTAACAAAAACTATCCATGTTTCTTAATATAACACGTTCTGGTAGTTCAATTACGATTCTAGGTTAAGAAACAAGTGCAATTACTTGATAGATAACCTAAAATCGTAATTGTTTGATAGATAACCTAGAAGGTACACACATGTCGTGCTAGCAAGTGGATCTAACTTTTCAATATGGTAAGTTAACAGAGTTGGGTAAAACCATGCAATTTCAAATCTGTAAAGGTAAAATAAAGATTAACAGGAAGGCATTCTCTTATACATTATATGACCAAAATATACTAAACTATATATTACTTATTTTAGATTTTTTATTTCTTTTAACCACCTAACTTTGATTAGCCAAATTGTGCACAAAATGTGAGGTAGAATGCCTAGGACATTCCCTATCTAATTGACTAACCCTTGATTCCAGGAAAATCATTTTGACCAGATCTGTTTTTTTTTCAAATTTGGCAATGCCAATTTGACCGGATCTGTTTTTTCAAATTTTCACCATAGACCAAGTTGGGATTAAGCCAAAACACATCAATTGAAACTTGTAACCCTTGTAATTTGGGGACCCACGCATTTAGGAGATGTAGAACAACCAGCACAAGCTGATGCCGATATCGGCTCACCGTTGGCGTTCGGCACACGACGCCGCCGCCAAGAAGCAGACTACCCCAGCAGGCTAGCACCTAACCTTGTAAAAAAACTCACCCAAAAATCCCGCACCCCTGCGGCGCAGCGTGACAAGGCCGACCGATGCCACTGGCCGTCAGACCGCCACTCTGCTGTAGGACATGACACGGCCGTCAAACCTTCTCTCACCGAAGTACATTGACCAGGCGAGCACCACCTCGCCCAAATCGACTCCAACCACCGCGCCACACCTCCGGACGATACCCAATCCGTGGGAGCACTGCGCATCGAGTGCCTCTACTACCAACATCCACAAACCTAGAGCCGCCGTCGCCTTGGCGGAAGGAGCTCTCTGTTCGTCGTAATCGTCGAACCCGAGCCGCCCTCGCCGGAGACGAGTACCCACTTACTACACGCTCGTTCGTCGTCAAAACGCGGCACGAAGTTTTCCCCATGCATGTGCAACTCCCCTGCTTACTTGACGTTCCCCTTGGCAAAGTAAGATAATGAGACGAATTTTTGAGAGAAGAGAAAACCCTTTTCTGCTCATATCCTTACATCTATTCTCTTGTACCGAACTCTACACCTCCACTCATATCTTCTGAAGCTCCATGGTGCTTTGAGAAGCCAATATTTGTGATATATTTTTTAGGGAAATATCCAAGTGCTAGCCAATTGTTGTTACTTCTTGGAGGGGCTCTTTTACGGTACAATTTACTTGTCCTATGGGGTAGTAGCATTTTTTAGGCTAGTTTAGGAAACTTATAATTATAAGGGGGTAACTAAAATTATTCGATCCATCCTCAGTAAACAGACCAAACCGAGCCGGACATTACACAAAAAAAAAAAGGAAATAGAGCCTAGAGACAGATCGAGCCAGCACCAGCCCTGCGAGCCGCCGCCGTTCCCGCCAGGCGTCGTTGCACGGTGTGGCACTCAGGTGCACTTGTGGGCACGCACAAGTAGTTTTTTTGAGAACGTAGCCGGTGCGGATTGGAGCTATATTTTCGTACACAATTTTGATTAAAAAAACATGAAAAAAGTGTCGCTTATCCAGCCCACGCTCATAAGCAAGATTAAATTGTTGACTTCTATACCATAATTGATTTGTTAAGTATTGAATCACACAACAAACATAAATAAAGACCACAGATTTCTATCCCTTGTAAGGATCTCAGGAGGATTGAATTTTTATACTTCTGGTATCGCTCTCTTCACTCGTCACTGCATTATAATTATCAGCTGGACCTAGCTGGCTTCATATCACATCATCATCATCAATTTCCTTCGGCATAAAGAGTGACGGTGTGGGGACCCCGGACTAGCCGTCCGAAATATCCGATTATGCTTAACACAACGATCCTGTGATCAGTCTGTCGTTACACATAATCTGAACTGAATACCAAAGTTTACATCCATTACAATACCGAATTAAAGTCTTACATAAATGGTCATTTAGACCAATTCTTACATAGGTGCCTTCATGGACCAAACCAAAATAATCAGCGGAAGCTACGGCGTAGTAGACATCAAATGCTAACGACGACCCGACAGGCAGCTGACTTATGGAGATCCCTAGTTCGCGTAGAAGTCGCCATACTCCTCCTCGGCGTAGTGCTCCTCGAAGTCTGGCTAAGACAATAGTCAGGGACGAAACCAATATGAGTACATTTGATTGTACTCGCAAACTACCCAACATGAGTATGCACTAGTTTTATTTTAATTTTATACTTTTATTTATTTAAAACATCTCCATATCTTTATTGAAAAAGGTAAGAAGAATTTTATAACTATCTTTGAATAAAATCACCATTTTATCTGTTTCTCCAAAACTCCTCCTTTTTCCGACCATAGTTCGTCATGGTCCACTTGTCTCCAACAACCTCATACCGATCCGTTGGTATAGGTGTATAAAACATGCTCCACTTCATTTTTCTTTTAAAACTCAACACTTTTCAAAACTTGCACATAGGTCAAAGTAGGGTCTTCCAACTGTCCATATCCGAGGACTCGGCTATTCGAATAGTTTTAACCCTCTGCAGAGGTAGCACGCTTTTCCCACATCCATCTGGTAACTCATCGTGTCAGCCACGTCTCGCCATAAAAGGTGTATGCGAAGTTGAGTCACCGACCCTAGTCTGTCCTTTGCTCATGCTAGTATAGGACCCTGCCCATATGACACTTTCCATCAACACTTAACCCAGCCCGTCGGAATCTAAGTGTGAGGACTCATAGTTTTGCCTGGCGGTGTATAGGAGACATCCTTCTATCCTCCTCCTTATCTTTCCATAGAGTTTGAGCGAGGACCCAAGTCAGGGGTAGGTCACCAAACCATCCCCTCATGCATAACGGAGTCATCTCCGTCGATGAGGCATCCCATACTAATATGAACAAATTATATGACTAAGCTCTTTTCCCATATGTGGGTAAATATGGTCGCACAGAATATCGGCTGGTCGACGTAAGTACAAGGACACACTGTGCATTTTTCATAAACATCTCCATACTTCATTTCTCCACTTCAACACCAACATCTTGGCATTCCATAACCACACAAGTATTTTCAAAAGATATTTGAATAAACAATATTTATTTTTTCCATCCTATAATTTTATATAAACTATCTTATACTTCTACATAGGGTGCCAAAATAATTTCCATATACTTTTTGAAAAGGTTTTAGAAAACCCTTACCTCAAGAGTAAATCATGTTATCAAAGTAGATGCATATATGGGTTGTAAGCTCAGAGAGTAGATTGCCTTCCTCGACAAAGTGATCTTGGTCTTGATCTTCCGGTTCAACAAATTCCCCTTCCTCGATAAATCCAACAACGTTCTCGTCTAATTAATAAACAAACAAATACAAACAATCACTAAACTACTCAATTAACATCACAACGTTACAATCTTAAATGCTATAAATAGCCACTGCACACATCAAACAACACAATTTGGTTTCAATTTAATTGAATTAACCATTATTTATTTATGTCTTAATTATGACAGAAACTAGTTGAACATGTTTAATTACACAACTTAAATTTTGTTGGTCACAAAAATACAAACTAAATTTCTACAGAAAGCTACTTATGTGTAGAAAACAACACAATTTAGTTTGGATTAATTGGAGTTACCAAACTCGCTACATAATTGTTTTAATCCAGTAACTTAATACTCAAGTTTTAGCTACCAATTAAGTTATGTTGATCCTAAAATTAAATCCTTTTAGGGGTAACTAACCATGACTAAATGTGATCTAACAAAATTGGTCCTAATTCATTTGGATTAACCATTAAACATCTTTAATTGTTTTAGTGCAGAAGGGTGTTCTAACTTCAACTTTATACTAAACAATTATCATTGCCTAATTAATTCTACCAAAATTAGGGGAGCTAATAAATCACAGTACCAAGCTAACAAAATTGGTTTGGAATTATTTGGCTTAACAGAGTATCAGAAACAAACAAGTTTAGAATTTAAACCTTCTGTGGTATTTTTAATAATACATTTTTATTATTTATCTAAATGAAATGAAACCAGTTGGGTTGGTTAAACAATTTCATAAGATTTCCAGAACATTTGGATTTGATTTATTTGGATATGTAAATCTCTAGATATTAAATTTCTAAGTTGGTGCCAGTACTGAAGTTTCAGAGAGATTTAAATTAGAAAATCCTGCTGTTCTGGATAATGTTGAGATTTCTGACGGGTGGGGTCCACTCGTCAGTGACTCATACGAAACGCTGCGCACGCGGGATAAAGTTTAAAACACTGACAGTGGGGTCCACTGGTTAGTGACACATCTAAACGAAACGGTACGCTGCCGTGGATCAAAGATCCAACGGCTCACGTTTCATCGCATCGGCGACGACCAAAACTGGGCGGTGCCGTGGCTCCGGCGACGGCGAGGTCGGTGAATCGCTCACCTAGGGGCTCGGGAGGATGTGCAGATGGTGTAGAGGGATCGCGGAGGCTTGGGGAAGATCGCTGGAGGAGTTGTACTTCCTGGGACGGCTCCAGTCGACGGCGGTGAGCAGCTCCGCTTCCGTGGCTACGGCACCAACTCCGGCGAGCTCCTGACGGCGAGTCTGTGCACGAAACAGAGGGGAAAAGAGAGCGTGTGAGTGCGGTGAGCTCGAGCAATAGTGTAGAGGGGTCAGATGGAAGAAAGGAGCAGCAGCACGGCGTGGTCGTGGTCGTCTCCTACCTCGGGCACAACCGAGCTTGGAGATGGCACGGGCAGCAGCAGCACGCTGCAGCAACGGCTCCGCCCTCCTGGCGGTGCACGAGTGAAGGTGGAGCAAGGGAGAGGGAGTGGTGCGGTGTGGAGAAAATGGGAGGGTCGGGTGGCTTATAAGCTCGAGCTTCGGGTCATGGTGGTCGTCGTCCACGCGGTGTCCAGAGGGTGGGAGAGATCGGCGGAGGTTGTCTGGGGGGCCGCATGCGAGCTATGGAGTGGCTGGACGCAGCCACGCAGCGTGGGGTGCAGTGGCGCGCTGGCTCGACCGTGGTGTCCACGAGTCAGCTATGGCGGACGTCGAGCACGGACGCGTGCGATGGGGGCGGCTGTGGGTGCAGTGGTGCCGATGTGGGCATGCCTCCTGGAGCAGAAGAGCGAGGGAGAGAGGGGGGCACGGTGCGGGTCTCCACGACGTCGACACCTCCTTCGACAACAGTGGCGACCATGGCGCACGGCGCGCGGCTCCTGTCCCCTGGCGGCGACCACGGCGCACGGTCTCCCTGCTCGATTTCTTTGGCTCCAACGGGCGCGGTGAGAGGAGTGGGGTGAGGGCAATCGAATGGAGGCAGTGGCTTGCATCAATTTGATCGAAATCGATCAAATTGATCTCGGATTGGATCGGTTGAGGAAGAACATGGTGATGATCACCAAGTGTTCGATGAAATGCTTGGACCAATTTTTATTTCTAATTTCTGAAATTTATTTTCATAATTTGCTTCACATATGTATATCAAGATTTGTGGTGATGTTCAATTATTTATTTGACTAGTGCATCATAGCACATTTTGCAATTTGAATAAGATAAAGAAAGATGTTAAATTTAAATTTGGAATTTTGAAATTAATATTTGGAGAGGGAAAAGTGGTGAGAATAAAATGAGAGTGATTATATTACCACTTCCAATGAATTTTGTTTAGAAAGAAATTAATTTCTCACTTGGAGAAATTGTATGACACTTGTCACATTATTTTATTGTTTCAACTTTTGTTTTTATTTCTTTTACTTTTCCAAGTTTTTATTTAGAGCAAACAACACACAATCAACAAGAAATAATTATCACAAGCAACAATATGAAATCAACACATCTACATTAACAAAAGTTTTTGTTGGCCCTCATTTTTTATATAATAATACTGATTATCATTTTGGGATGTTACAGACGGCTCAAATGGTTCTGAATCTACATCCTGCCAAAAGGAAAAGCAGTGAGTTCGGATGGACTACATGAAGACATTTCCAACCCATGAATCAATATAAAGTACTCCGTCCGTTTCACAATGTAAGATGTTTTAGGTGGTACACATATTATCTACCTTCATACTAAAAAGAGTGCGCATATATACTAAAATGTCTCTAAATACATGTGTATGCATGTGCATGTGGCAAAAATCTAAAACATCTTATATTATGGAACGGAGGGAGTAGGAAATACCATTAACCCGTTAATGTTAACTAAGAAAGCAACCATGTTGCAGATAAGGAGTCCTGTGTAATCCATATGCAGAATTCCCACTGCCAAAATTTTTAAGCAGTTGGTGGGTAGAAATGGGAGACTGATCAGCAGAAGACTCAAATTCAAGCTTCATCAGCAACATATATAGCCTCTGTTGTTTATCTTCAATTGACTGTGGTCCATAGTCCTACCGAATAACAAAATATAAGGTGTACAGTCATACGTGTCGATATCATGGCCATTGGTGAAGACTATCAATAGGATAATCACAACTATAGAAGTCCTTGTGGCATGCAATCCAATAAGCAAACTATTTGAATAGGAAGATTTAAGTCTAGAATTATTGTAAAACACAAGATACACAAGAGGCATCAATGAATAGCTCAACTTTTTATCCCCATCTGAGAAGGATCAACTTTATATACTGTCAGCCAAACTGAACTAAGAGAATGTCAATTATAAAAACTGTGTACCATGAACGTTGAATTCACAACTGAACAAGGACACCGTAGCGGCTTATTTAGCACTTGCTAGTGCACCACGGATGTATATCCTACTCCCCCTCACAGTATCTAAGAAACAACAACACCACTAAATCTAAGCTCTTTTATGAACTTCTAATAATTTTACCCAAAATACTACCAAGACATTTCTTCTTCATAGCTTGCTTTGAAATTATTAGTAGCTCTATTAGAAATTATGAGATAACACTGATCCCCAACAGAACATGAATGAAGTAAAGTACCTTTCTTATTTGAAAACACTGTAGATGCAGAGCCATACCATCACACTGCATTTACATCCGCACTAACAGAAATAAAGATTGAAAGTGCTTATGTACCAGAAATCTTCATGCCATACTGCAGATTTTGCTAGAAGAACCGGTCTATAAATTAACGTCCACAAACTGCAGCTGATTACAATCAACTCCTAGCCTGAAAGAGCTGTTTTTCTTGCTGGCACTCTCGGCTGCCAGATAGGAGCATTGTCATCAATCACAAACAACACTATAAGAACAATCTACCATTTGTGTGCATTACAATTTACAAAACAGGTATGTCATAGTGGTATTACAAAGCATGTGTGCATTGTTTTTTGCAACTACAGATGGGCAGAAATCTACATTTTTTTTTTGCTATCTGAGAAGGCTATTTCAGAAGAAAAAATAAAAATAATCCTAACCGAGAAGCAAGCTGTTGGAGTCATGGAACTTCCTTTCAGCGTGAATCAACAGTAGCAAAGACATTCACAGTTCAGTAGGGAAAACAACAATCTAAGATCCTCACTCAGAGTTTGAGCAGAAGCGCACCGAAGGAGTCGCTGATCTCCACTGGGCGCCAACGGGCAGGACGAAACCCAGCAGCCGTGCGCCATCGGCGGCGTGCCACAGGTGCGTGCGCCATCGCCGGCGTCTCACCATCCTCGACCCCGCGTGGAGGGGCTGCCCTCTTCCGATGCATCACCCACCGCGACGCCTCTGCTTGTGCGGCGGCGCTTGCAAGGGGAGGTGCGGCGGCGGTCGGGTTGGAGCTACTCCCGACCTCCTTCCACAGCGCGTGGCTCCTCTCCCTCCCGGAGGCGGCTGCCGCGGTCGTACCCTCCTCTTGCTGCGCGGCTCCCTTCATCCATTCCTGGCCACCGGTCGCCGCGGCGTCGACGTACTGGCTGGCGACGGCGGCCTGGAAGCGACGGCGGCCTGGCGAGTGGGGATGGGATCGGACCTAACCCTAGCCGGGTGAAAAATTTCGATCTCCACCTGCTGGGATATGGAAATTCTTTGCGGGACTTTCTTTTTACATCTACCCATTTTACCCTTCGCTAGAAAAATACTGGTGCTTCGGTGGACAAGTATTGAACTACCTCAGCCGTTGGATCTGGTGGCTTGGACGGTTCCTGTTACTCTGTCCGTACCGTAAAAGAGCCCGCTTAAATCAAATATGTTGAGATGTGAACAATGTTGATACAAGAAACATTAATGATGGTGCAAGAGAGATGGAGTAGATGTGAAGATAGAAGTAGTCGGCTAGGAGACGCATACCCTCCAAGAGCTCCCTGGGAAATGATTTGCAAGCCAAAGCAGCATGGAGGACTTGGTATAGTTGATTTTCAGAATAAAAACGAGGCTCTACTGATTGGCCCTTGATTTAAAGACATGATTAGGAGTGGAAGGAGGGAGTAGTAGCCCAGTTAGCACCATTGTTCCTTACACATGCTAGAAATATCTAGCATACAAAATAGTTTTCTTTGAATAAAGATACGGTTGTAAAAAAATATAATGTGACATATCTTCTTTGTATCAAAGGTTTATCGCCTCAGGTTTATAGAAAGATAGATCCTCACCGTCCATGGTCTGAAGATGTTCTGTGTTGTCGACAACAGTGTATATCTTCAGTTAACAGGAGTCAGGGTCATGACACTAGCGGATCCAACGAGCAACTATAATCTGTATAGCCATTTTGATAGTACTTCTTCTTGATCTCTACGTACAAAAGTGCAAGAGTGTTAAGTAAAATTTATTTGGACAAAACATTCAGGAACTCAGTGTATTGTTTGTGATCTTCAGTGCGTATAACCCTCGTACGTATTCTCACATCTCAGAGCCACACTAATATCCTGTGCATGCACGGGGCTTCACTGAAGAATCAACATCGGTAGAACTGTAGACAAGCAGATGCTAAACCGGTAGAAAAGCAAAATGCACTCTTTGAGAGACATGCATCACGTGATCCTAGCCAGGCTTGCCGCCCAAACTTAACAACCACATGCAACTAACCACTAATAACAGTGACAAAAGCTCACTGGAATCGCTAAAAGGACTAACGCATCACCTGCCCCACTACCTCAGGCTTCCCCTAAACTTCACCTCGTTCCCTTTGTCCTATAGCTGCCCCTGCGCAAAAGCTTACACCCCCCCTGATATTCCATTTGCAGTGACAAGAAGAAGACAAGATCTAATGCAGGAACAAAAGCTTACAGCACCTAATCGCCCTGTAATTTAACAACCAAAGTGGTCTCCAGAGGATGGGCTTCGCCAGGGAGGAGAATGTTTCTGGTCTCTTTTTAAGGAGGTTGTGTGCTGTGATTGGGAAAATCATGAGTAGAAGGCTACTCAGTTCAGAGAGATCTTCCTGTGAGGGGAAGGAGAGAAAGGGAAGCATGGTGTCTGGAATGGAGGCTGATCCAAGATCCTGGTCCAAAATACTGTGGCCGTGTGGTTCCTTGTTTGCTGTCGAGGATCTCGGACCAGGCTTCATTCCTCACACAGTGCGTCCGGTGTGAGAACTGAGAGTGGCAGGGTTGTGTTTCGAGAAGCTGCTTGTGCAAGGTGCAGAGGTGACCGAATTGGTAAGTGATTACTGTTGCGTTTTGATCCACTGTGTTTCTGCATAAAACTGCCAGGTAACATGCTGTTGCCTTAAGATTAGGGACAAAA
Source organism: Poa pratensis (assembly GCA_947311845.1). Lineage (NCBI taxonomy): Eukaryota > Viridiplantae > Streptophyta > Magnoliopsida > Poales > Poaceae > Poa > Poa pratensis. The sequence goes on along the minus strand of CAMZMU010000116.1, from coordinate 28,501,741 downwards.
GGTTGTGAGGGAATTGAAATTTTGAGATATATCAAAGTCATAAGATGTTCCTGGAGCTTGACAAGTGTTGCAGATTCTTCGTTGATCTTCGCTACTACGTACTCCCAGAAACTTTTCTTAACATCAGCAAAAGTAACAGGGTTGTTAGTCTCTCTTCTTTTGTGCAACATGGCAACCTTACTTCTTCAGCCTCCTTTTCGTTCGAAGTAATCCTTGTTAGTGGCGTAATTTGTGTAAGCTGCATAATTGAGGGGCCTTGGGCGTTACAATATTGCCAGTTAGAGAATTCCATCTGATAGTAGTTAACTACTATAGATACTAAAGGTGTCAAGTGAGTTCAGGCTAATCTTCAGGTACATATTATTATTTATTCAGGAGGGGGTCTTTGGAAGCTGCCATATGCATATTTTGGTCTCTTCCAGAGTTCAGAACTGTCTCAGATGTGGACCTCAGGATACTTCAAGGCAGAGAAAGTGCAAGCATTGTGATTTGGTAAGCTATGAAGATATATGCAGACTGCGAGACTGTATCATATGTCATTTCCAAGTATAAAGGCTGCCTTCGCAATTAGGTTGTTCGTTCCTAGTCAATCTAAAATGCAAAGACTATCAATCTATGATTGTATGGTTAGAGTGATTGACTGATTGTACCCCAGTTTACTAGAAATCACACTCCAGGTAATCAAGCCGGAGTATTCTTTTCAGTGTTGGTCGACTTTTTCGTGGACAATTAAAACGTTTATAGTACAAGAATGGTATGTGAATCACCGTGTATTGATTATGAGTGTGGTGTTTATAGACACAGGTACAACATTTAGATTACAACAGAATGGAGAACGTGGCTCTTATGCGCACTCGGCCCGGTGATCATGCGATGGGTGCGGCGTGGCGTGAGACGCGGGTGTGCACTTGAGGCGTACTGAAGACGAAGACGAAGGAAGGACTGTCTGATAGCGGTACATGTCCATGTGGTGGACATGTCGCAGCAGGGTAATGTTGAGTCTGGTTTGAAATCGTCGAACAATATGTTGGGCAGCCGCTTGGTGAAGATATCAGCATAGGACGCGTTTGGTAGCCTGCAGCTACCTTTGCGCCCTGTGGGATTTGGCTGGCGACGGTCTGGTCTAGAAAAACCAGCCTCTGTGGCTGGTTGTGTAGTCTGTTTGCTAGGTCGCCTGGCTATTTTGTGTCCCGGCCGAAAACATGGAATCAGATGTTTGGTTACATGCTTTGCATGTGCTAATGCGACTAGGTGTGTGTTTGGTTAGCTGCAAAACAGTCACTATGGTAACATCTTTTCTGTTGAGGTGATGTTACCAACCATTGCATGGAAGCACAAGGGCAAACTATTTGACATGACGACGATTAACAGAAGAAGTAACATAGAGTCATAATCCAGTGCATAAACAGTACGACATGAGTGTTTAAACTAGTTGTCACCATGTTAAACAAGATCATAGTGATAACACAGATTCTTAATCAACTATTCTACTTGACTTCCTTCTTTCTCACGTTCTCTGGGTGCTCACCACATTGCTTTACCACCTCACAGCCAGTTTTGTTTAAGATGATGACCTTATACTCATTGCCAGCGATCTTCTTGAACATGAGAAGGTAACCAATCTTGGGCTCATGAGCAATGGTAAATACTGCCCACCCCGATCAAGGCATGCTTTACCATTCAGATCAACCATGGTGATTGTCCAGACGCACCCTGTGTTCATCCCGAGGGTGATCTCCGCATGCGCACCTCACCCAAGTATGGCCTAAAGGCTTCAGGAACAGTAAGGACCCCTAAGCCAGGGGCGACAACCACCTTGCAGAAGTGGTTAGGGGACACCTGTTCTTTCATCGAGTCAACGTTGGCCTTGATCTTGGTGGGAATTCCTCCAACATCGGATTTCTCAACCTACGAGCATGAAACAAATGCTTAATCTTGGTGATGCTTTCAACATGACATCAATGTTTCAACAACTAGACATGCCTCATACCAGCTAGGAAACATGTTTATCCAATAAGTGTTTCCACGCTACCAAAAGCCACGCACAAAAAATGCGCTTATACATTGCACAAGGTAGTAAGGAATCACTCCTTGCATAGAAGTGCCGACCAGATTTTAATCATCGGCTTGAAACTGAAAATGCGCAGCGAGCTTGTTCGTTGGTCTCAGTACATGTAGAGCCATGTATGCGCCTACGGACTAGCCAGCAAAAGAAAAGAACGGTCACATCTGCTCATGGCTGCTTCATACTTTTGTTGGCAGTCAACAGGTGGCAGCTCTGATACAAATCATCATAGACCTAAAAGAGACGCGAAAGCAATTTGCCTAATAAGAAATAGCAAACAAAGATCTCGGGGAGAGGACTCTGTCCAGGACCAAGAGGTATGCACAAGAATTGTACTTGTACATCGCTTAAGGTCATATGCAAGTCGCCTCCCTGCACCTGCACATATGTTATGACAGGGCTTTGTGCAAAACATACCCAAGCTAGAACAACTCATCAGATGCAGGTAACCAGGTTAGATGTCGTAGAAGAATATGCACCGCATGACAACCAACAAAATCAAGTACAAGACATGAGTAAAGTTGTGCATGGTTCTTAATTTTGGTGGCTGCCTTGTGGTAACAGTGCCACATCTGACTCATAAATATAAAAGCCTTCATCATTGGCCAAAATTTTGCCATTCAATCCTCATACGTCAAAGCCATCAGTGGGCAAAAAGAGTGCCTACAAGAACAAAGTAGAAATAATAGCATTGTCCTTGCGTTTACCCTTGGTTATGTAGACAATCTCCTTGCAAGTATGATGGTCTAGTTTAATCATCGGCTCGTTGCAACCAGAGTTCACGAAAGTCACAGAAAACAAAAAGACATGAAAATTTGGGCCTCACACTTGCATTTGACAAATGGAAGAAATGATACTATTGAACCAAGAACACAGAATAAACATATGTTCTACGCACAAGGTTCAGTAGTATTACCCCTTTCACAAAGGGCACGTTTGGTAGCCATAGTTTCATCATTGGCCAAAATAAAGCAAGCAAATCAGACAAGATTCAATGGATGATCTCTTAGTACCACCAATCATACGCACATAATTTCCTGTGTACACAATAGATGATACTAAGAGACACCCCTTGAATCATGTGAGCACGGATCAGTTAAATCATTAGCCAGATTAAGCACACATATGGCCAGATCAAACACCAAATCGACAGATCGAGCACTATACTAAAAAAAACCCTACTCCAAAACCCAATAGATGGAAGCTTTCACACAGACCGAACCCTAGATCAACCCTGCATGTCATTGTAAGCAGAGAAACACTAATGGATATATAGATCTATGAAGCTTACGAGGCATGAGAGGGCTACGGATGATCTTACCGCCATTGACGAAGTCCTTGAGAAGAAGAGCTGACGTGGTGCTGGCGACGTGTCGATGAACCTCGTCTGCCTGAGAACAATGGAGAGTAGGCGGCCCTGCGTCTCCTACCGAAGATGCTCGCGGCGGTGCTCTAGATGAGCCGCCGGAAAAGGAACCGCCGACGGAGAGAGAGAAGAGGAGACGAGCGAGCGAGTGAGGGGAAATGAAGAGGGAGAGTGAACAGTGAGGGGAATAAATGGCACGTGTTCTCGAAGGGACGCGGCGTCTCCCGCGCACTCGCCCGCGTCCTGCCCTTGCGCTCCGCTAGACCTGGCTCCACGGGCACGGTTGATCTGATCGTGCCTGCTGGGCCTGGCCCGATGCTGCTTTGATGAGCGTGCTGGCCTGAGCTCGCACAAGCAAACAAACGTCGCGCGCTCGCAGCTGGCTGGCCTATCTGCAGGCTACCAAATGCGCCCATAGTGCAACAAAGGTGTAGAACGCAAACGTCGCCGAAGCTTACACGCTCCTGGACAAAGTGTAAGTCTATTTCCACATGCTTGGTGCGTTAGTGATGGGTTGGGTTGCTAGAGCGGTACACCTCGCTGACATTGTGACAATAAGGATGGTCGCACGACGTGGTGGGCGCCGAATTTCACCGAGCAACTAGGGGAGCCAACATGACTCAACAATAACTTTGGAGACTACACAGTATTCCGCCTCGGGAGAGAGTGTTCTGCCGCTTGGACGACCAGGAGACGAGGTTGTTGCCGATGAAGACGCCGAACCCTGACGTGGAGCGACGCGTGTTCGGGCAGCCAGCCTAGTCGGTGTCGGAGTACCCCACAATGTCGTGATGAGGGGACCGACGATAAATGTGGAACCCCAAGTGCATTTTTACGCGAAACGCAAAAACCTTGCGTTTTGATGCATTGATAGATAAAAGAGTTATTTACAAGCCTAAAAAGAAGCCACCCACATCATACAACTGAACCTAGTGACCTAAACTAGGGAAGATATGCAAGTCCACGGCTCCCACGCTCACCCAAGAACGAGTCCTAGTCTTGATGGTTTTCACCAAAGTACTAACCGAGAGACGTGTGTTGTCGAAGACGACTGCGTTCCGTTGCTTCAAAATCCACCACGCCGTGAGCATGATGTGTTTTGTCTTACTGACGTCTTGTATGAACTGTGTTACTAGGTGTGGCTTTGCTGTTGTTCAGGTTTTCGCCAAGGCAGATTAGATACTCGTACCATCTTCTTTCTAATCCAGCTCTTCCGCCAATACTAAAAACTGATTTTTTTTAATACTAAAAAAAAAAAATACTAAAAACTGATTAGTGTCCTCATCTATCAGACTTGTTGCGGTAATGTACACGGTTCTTGTAACTATGGTTTGATTTTTTAATCACCTTCCAACTATCAATATAAGCGGGAAATAGCCTACCATGCTTGCCGAAACACTATGAATTAGCATAAATGGCACCACAAACAACACGACGGGTCGCTAACCTAAAAATCGTTATCTAACCGTAATAGCTGCACATGTGGCTGTAACCGCGACATCCAGACACGTGACTCGGTGTTTAAAACGAGCGTTATTAGTGTCATTCAGCGATAGTTGCAGCCATCAGGGGTTTGGAGCACTTCAACTTGTTTGTCTTGTGAAATTTCAAAAAAAAAAACTTGTTTGTCTTGTGTATTTTTTTAGAAAAAAGACTCGCATGAGCCCGACTTTAAATTAATAAAGCCCTCAACCGGCAAGGATACAAGGTACAGATTACATGCTTGAACAAGCTTGAAAGAGAGGCAAAACGCAAAGGGAAAACTACAGATGCTAGCAAGCACCAGCAAGCTCGGACAACAACGGCAGGTCCTTGTGCGATGCGCAACAAGGGCAGGTTTGGGCACCCCTGTGCCCCTAAACTGCGGAACCTCGAACGTCTCCAAAGCTGCTTCGGCGGCGAACCATCGGAGCTCCACGACGCGCCGCCACCAAGAAAGCATCTTGAACAAGCCGAGGAAGCTTCTGATCGAAGAACCACCGCCACGAACACCACACAACACTCCCAACCCCATCCTCCCCTAGACTACGCCTCCAAGGAGGGAAGTGGCGCCGCAGCGTCACCGTAGTCTGGCCAAAGCCATGGATTTTCACCCGGGAATGAGGAGGGGACGGGAGGGGAGTGTGCAGACCTCGATGACGCCTTCAGGAAGGGTAACGACGAGGACGCCGCCGCCATCGTGGTCGAGAACGACCAAGGGTTTCCCCCGGTACTGCAGCGCCTCCCAGCGTCTCCAAGGGAGAGCCGCTGTCGATGTCGAAAGGCGAGGTCTTCACGACCACAGCCATCTCCTCCTGCTTCCGCGCTGCCCGCGCAGCCGAGAGGAGCAGAAACAGTACCAGCAGCCGCCACCTGCCGGAGGTCGACGCCGCCCACCAGCCCAGGGCCGCCACCCCGACATACCAAGCTGCACGCACCGGAGACCAGGGAAACCTCGGTAGACCGCCACGAGATCGCCTAAATCGACGAGACACCGAGAGAGGGAGCCCATTACCAGATCGACGACCGGCCGCCCCCGTGGCTGCCGACGCCCTTGGATCTGGGGCGAAGGAGCGGGCTCGAAATGAGGCCCGGGGCCCCTGCCCCGGCCCGACCTCGAGGCAGCCGCCTGCTGCCCCTCCTACTCCTCGCCAGGTCACCACCAGGGAGCCGCCGCACCGCCGCCAGCAGAGCCGTGGCCGCGCAAGCCCCAACGCCGGAGAGCACCAGATCGCCCCCGTCCAGAACGGGACGCCGCTCGCGTCGCCCGCCACCGTCGCCCCGCCCGAGAGCATGCCGCCGGCTCGAGCACGCCAAGAACACGCAGCCTCCGCGCCGTCGTCGAGCGACCGCGCCGCCGCACCCCACGCCGAGCGCCGCGCCCCCGATAACCGCGCCGGCCCGCTCCGCCACGACCGATCGAGGGAGAAAGGGGGTCCCGCCGCCGCCGGCGCCCCCGGGGCAAAGCCCGGCGACGGTAGGATGGAGGAGGAGGGCTGGCGGCGGCGCGCTAGGGTTTCGCCCTGACCGCTCGTGGGAGCGGACAGGACGAAGACGTTTCCTTCTGTCTTGTGTATTTTATTTTTTCTTGTTGCTCATTTACTTGTAAGCTGATTTCCTTGGCACCTGTACTCTAGCCGTATTGGCTTTGTTAATTTAAAATCCATCGTTAGCTCTTTTATCTAAAAGAATAACAGTTCTATGGTTACAACTCAGAAACTAGAACTAATTAAGACCATCCACATACACCATTGTACAAAACGGCTCAGCTATCTTTTTGAAACGGTTCAGCACACTGCAGAGTTTGAAGTTTGAAGCGATCCACATTGTTGGTTCAACATATCCGATAAACTACTATATTTTCTATTGTAGAACGGAAAAGTTCGTCCGTTTGAAAACAAAGAAAAGAGGAGAGATATTATTTATAATTTCAGCTGGGCCCATCTAATTGTTTGTGACGGTAGCAGACACCGATTTAACGAAGCTAATTTTCCCATTAAAATCCGTACCACAGTGTGGAAGGTCCAAGGCTATGTTTGGTAGAAAACTATTTCAAAAACCAAAGTATTTGAAAATCATAATATTTTACTCATTCCGTTTCTAAATATAAACTTTATAGACTTTCTAATTTTATACAAATTCGTTTGTAAATAATTAAATAAATAAATTAAAACATATCTAACATATGTACATATACGAATTAGAACAAAACTAGAAAGTTTTATATTTTGGAATGGGGCATAAGGGCATGCCCAACCCAGCCCCGCATACGGACGGACCGTGTCCTTTTTTGTCCGAACGGACAAAGGATGTGCTCCAACGAGCCCCCACAAACAGACAAATTGCTGACGGACAGTCTGTTTCTTCCCAAACCTGGCCCAAGTTTGGTCCACGTTTGGGGTTGTCCGCTGTCCGGCTCTTGTGTCCGCCTGGCCCACTGGTAGCCACACATCTCCACTTTCCCACCTACCACGTCTTCTCTCTGCTCTATCTCACCACCGCCGCTGTCCCCGTTTTCTGGCCTCGCGTCGCTCGCTCCCACCTGCCGCGATGCCCTACCTGCCGCAGCTCGTCGCCCTACACCGCCGCCGGCCAGATCGTAGCACGCCGCCTCCGGCCAGGCGACGCGGCCGTCACTTCCCACGGCGACGCTGGCTGGCGAGCTCGGGCTGGATCGGCGTGGGGAGCTCGTCGGAAGACGGCGCTGTTTGGGACGGCAAGGCGAGGCGGCCAACTCCCTGGATGTGCGCGAGCGAGGCTAGAGGCGGCGTGTGGGCCTGGTCAAGAAGCCCGAGTAGCTCGCCGTGCTCTGCGACGCACCGCCCCATCAGCCGGTGCCAAGCTCGTGCGAGACTGGAGGCTGCCCCTGCCTCGAGCTCGCCGCGCGCCGCCCAGTGGCCTCGGAGATGCCGCGCTCCATGGACGGCCCGTGGCGGCTGCTGTCGCGCGTGGCGAGGAGGGGCAAGCACGACGGCTTAGGGAGGGCGTCGGACGGCAGCCTTGGCGTCTACGGTGTGCACGGATGCCAGGCACGTCGGGTGGAGCGGCGCCTCGCGGCTCGACGAGGCCGGCGACGCGCTCGGGCGTGTGCGGTAGCCGCGTGCGGCGAGCGCTCCCAGCCATGGCGTGCGGCGCCAGGCGACGTGGCCGTCACTTCCCGGCGGAGGGCGCTTGCGCTGCCGTACATGTCGCCTGCATCAGCTGCAGCGGCAGCTCGCGATCCACTCCAAGATGGGCCGAGACCCGGTTCTCGTATGTGCTAGCTAGTTTTGGCAATCGATTCTATCTTGTGCTAGCTGTGGCCAATCGATGGGAGGCGCGGGCGCAAGAAGTAGAAGATGGCGTAGCGCTGCTCAGCGGCGACCGGGTCTGGCTCCTCCGGTCATGTGGAGGGCGAGACGAAGAGCTCGGAACTGGCCTCCGCCTCTGGCCGTCGTCGCGTCTGGCCGCCATGGCGTGGGCAGGGAGCTCGTGCTGCGCCGTCCTGGCCACCAAGTAGTACTAGTCCGGGAAAATATGCGGTGGGGCGTTGGGAGGGGTGTACACCTCAAACGGACAAAGCTCTCTTTTCTGTCCGCGGTCCGCCCCAAACGGACAGATTCTGTCCGTTTTTGATGTCCGTATGCAGGGCTGGGTTGGGCATGCCCTAAGGATGACTCCAACGGGGCGATGCATCGAGTCTGCGCGCCTCCGTTCCTGTCTGTGGGGCCCAAAAAACACGGCCCAATGGGGCGACGCAAACGGACCACGGTCCATTTTTCTGTCCGCCGCGACTCATTCCTGGCCCAAATTTGGGCCACCGATGCGTCGGGCCCGGATGCTCGCGGAGCGCTCCTGCGTCCTCCCCGTGTCCGCCCTAGCCCCGCGTGTCATCGACCCTAACGGCTAGAGCGGCCACCTACCCGCAATAACTGTGGGCGGTGGAGCGCTATAAATCGCGCCGGCCGGCCAAACCCTAGGGCACACACAAACCCTAGCCCTCCTCCCCCAGCCACGGCGGCCACTACCTCCAAGCACAGATCCAAGCGCCGGAATGGATCCGCCGCCGCCGCCGCAGCATCAGGTGGACTAGGTCGAGCGAGCGCGTATGAGCGTGCGGGCGCTATCGCGACAGCTTCTCCCGCCGGATGGTGACCAGCCCGGCATGGGCTGGCATGATTCCGCAGCCGCCACGGCCGCGGCTGTCGGACGACGAGAGAAGGGCGGTGGAGGCCGCGTACTCCGACTCCATCGACAACGACGAAGAAGAGTATGCCGCCGGTGTCGCGGCGGACAGCGCGCCACCCGAGCCTCCCATCGGCATGGGCGGCAATGTCCACAGCTCCGAGGAGGAGGAGGCGAAGGCAGCCCACATGCAGCTGAACGCGCAGAGGGCGGCCGCGTTCATGTCCGCCGCGCGCGTCGTTGCCGACGCTGCACAGGAGGCCGAGACGGCGCAAGCTCGCCACGCCATAGAGACCGCGGCACGCCGCAAACGGCACCGCGAGGCCAAGGCGGCCGTCAACGGAGCAAGCAGCTCCAACTGATGCCATATCCCCGCCGGCAAGGCCGCCTATGCGCAGCCAATTTTGCAATGAAGCCAGCGCCGCTACGTGTTTGGGAGCTACGAAAGGATTGAGGAGGAGGAGCCAGCTAGTTCGCGGCTGGCCACGGCATGACGAAGGAAGAACCAGCAAGTCTGTGGTCAAACAGGCTTGTGGCTGAGCGGCTGGACGTTCCTCAAGGCCAGAGCCCCTCTTTGATCTTCCCCCTTTACCGGCCGGTGGTCGGTTATTATTTTTTTAATGTTTTTTAGTGTAGTTCTAAGGTTTAATGCCAGCCCTGTTCTCCGTGACCACGGTGAGGCGCCGACGATCGAAGAGGAGAAGCCTAGATAATTTTATTATGTATTATGTATTAGGTCCTTTATTATTAAGAAAAATGTTTGGAAAAAATAAGACCGGCCGGACTCAATGCGTCGGCCCCGTTGGACACAATGACTAGAAAGGGGCGGATCTGAACCGGACACGTGTCCGTTTGTCGATCCAAACAGACAAAACGCGGACCAAAGTGCGTCTGTTTGATCGTGCCGTTGGAGTCATCCTAACGACCGTCGCATTCTCCATCATCAGAAGCTGCTGACCCGAGAGAGGATGACGTGAAAATTCAGAATTTGTCATCTGCTCCCTGCTGGACCCCGGAAATCCCCGAAGAGTCCCTCGGCACCACGCGACCATCCCGTCTCCATTTCCCCACGCTGCACGAACACACCCTCGTAATCTTCCTCGCCCTCCGCCTCACGCCGTCCGCCGGCCGCCCGCCGCCGCCGCCGCCGGGTCGCGAGCGGCAGCCACCCCCTGGATCGCTGCCCCACCCTCGGCCACTGCCGCCAGCCACGACGGTTCCATGACTATGATGACCCCTGCACCTCTCGAGGTACGTGCCCTATCTCCTCACCCGCCCGATCTCCCCGGCTCGTCGCGTCCCACTGCTCCGTCACGATCAAAGGTCTCCTCTTTTTACGTGGGTTTACGCGCACCGCCGGATCTGACCCCCTGCGCCCTCCGTGCCCCTCGCAGCAACAGCAGGAGGACGAAGAGATGCTCGTGCCGCACCAGGAACTACCCGCCCCCGCCCCCGCCGCCGACGCCGCGCCGCGCAGCCAATGGAAGGTGAGACTGAAAGCCTCGCGATTTACTCCCCCTGTGTTTCTTTTTCTCTGCCTGTGCGCCCGTCTGTGACGGTGGCGGGGTTTGGCGTGTCTTTGCATTTCGAGCTTTTGCTGATCTTGCGTGCGTGTTGCTTTCGGTGGTGCCGTTGTTGCTACTGTTAGTGGTGGCCCAGACGGAGCCTGCCAGTACGGCCGAGAGCCAGCCACCGGAGGACCCACAGACGTCCCGGTTCACCTGGACGATCGAGAACTTCACCAGGATCAGCGGAAAGAAGCACTATTCGGATGCGTTTGTAGTTGGTGGGTTTAAATGGTGAGTCTTGGCCATTTTGATTCGCTGTGAAAATTGAGTCTAATGTGGGAGTCGTTGGATGTCTTAAGCCCAAAGGTGCTGACGGATGTGCTTGTTTTGGTTGTAGGCGTGTGCTGATTTTCCCCAAGGGAAATAATGTGGACAATCTCTCCATGTACTTGGATGTTGCCGACTCGGGGAACCTCCCCTATGGATGGAGTCGCTACGCTCACTTCAGCTTGGCCATTGTAAACCAGATCCAACCGAAGTATACTACACGGAAAGGTATTGCTTTTCTTGGATTTGTGTTGTTATTCCATTCTCTTGAGAGAAATTCCAAGGGGATACAACTTGGAAGTTTTGAGCTTACGTGCAACAGGATGAACTCATTGATCCGTGATAACTATTTGATCATTGACAAATGTTGAGCTTCTACTGCTGCATGTAAGTTGTTGACAGTGCTACTGAAGATGTACATGATACATCTTGGTTATCACTTATCAGACATGCATAGTGGGTCAAAAGTATCCAATTGATGGACATAGTGATACTAGATAACACCGCTGCTCCTTTTTTTCCCTTTTCGTGAGGTGGAACTCATTCTTGTAGATCAAGTTATAACACATGTAGCACATGCAAGGCAGATCTTTCTCGCAATTTTAAATAGAAACCTTCTTTTAGTGTTTACTTCTACGTTTAAGGGGCATACCTTTTTTGTACCTGGGAATTGGACGTTTCTCAGCTGTGCATCTTTTTGTTTTGCACTTCTTGGCAACTTATAACACATGTAGCGCATGCAAGGCAGATCTTTTTTGCAAGTTTAAATAAACCTTCTTTTAGTCTTTAATTCTACGTTTTAAGGGGCATACATTTTTTTGTATCTGGGAATTGGACGTTTCTCAGCTGTGCATTTCTTTTTTGTTTTGCACTTCTTGGAAACTTATAGACCTAGCGTATCAGCTCTCAAACCTGAGCGATTTTTTTCTTTGTTGGTTCTTGGTCGATGGTCAACATTGTTAGAGTAACTTATTTACTCCGTCGATCTTAGTTCATCTTTGTATTTCTATGGCGCTGGCGGTGCTGAAATTGCTGCATATACAGGGAAAGAGTTCTTATTTAGGAATTAGTTTTTGGGACTTACATTAGGTTATCTGTAAATCATAAATCACATCTGCAGTCGATCGTTTTCTTTCTTTCGAGAAACTCAGTTGATAATTTTGGCAATGCACACTAGACTATGCTCTATCAGTAGCAAATAAATCCTTATATTTTCGTTTATTATTTTAGAACTTCCCTGGTCATTACTGTTGCTCAAAGCCTAAACCTTCTACTAATTATTTAGAAATGGTATAATGATGGGTAGTTTCCTTGGCATGAACTTGATTGTGACCTCATGCTTTCCAAGACTCCTTGGGCTTGTTATTTTTCTATGTGTAGCTTATGAATCTTTGTAGTAGCACCGCTTCAGTCACATTTGAACTTTCTAATATGTCTTGCAAGATTTCTCTGGTTGAGGCTGTATGTTGGTCCATGTTTGGCAGATACTCAACATCAATTTAATGCACGTGAGAGTGACTGGGGTTTCACATCTTTTATGCCGTTGAGTGAGCTGTATGACCCAAGTAGGGGCTATCTTGTGAATGACACTGTCGTTATCGAGGCTGAGGTTGCTGTTCGCAAAATGGTTGACTATTGGACTTACGACTCAAAAAAGGAAACAGGTTATGTTGGTCTCAAGAATCAGGGCGCTACCTGTTATATGAACTCTCTTCTGCAAACTTTGTACCATATACCATACTTCCGGAAGGTGTGAAACCTTGCTTTGTTCTGCCATACATGCTTTGTTGTGAGCCTGAACTTTGGACTAATTTTGTATAATCTATTGAAATTTTCTCTTAGGCTGTATATCACATGCCAACTACTGAGAATGACATGCCATCTGGGAGTATTCCTTTGGCCCTGCAGAGCCTTTTCTACAAGCTCCAGTATAGTGACAATAGTGTAGCTACAAAAGAGTTGACTAAATCTTTTGGATGGGACACTTATGATTCTTTCATGCAACATGATGTGCAAGAGCTCAACAGAGTTCTTTGCGAGAAACTTGAAGACAAGATGAAGGTGAGTGAATGTCATATCAACAAATTGTCTCTATGCTTGTTATTTGTCATTAACATTCCTTTCTCCCCAGGGAACTGTTGTGGAAGGAACAATCGAACAACTATTTGAAGGCCACCACATTAATTACATTGAGTGCATTAATGTTGACTATAAATCTAACAGAAAAGAGTCTTTTTACGGTAGGATTTGTCATTCGAATTTTGTTTGCATTGAAGTGCTATATCTATCTACTGTTTAACAGTTTCTTATGTTTTGGCCTTGCAGATCTACAACTTGATGTCAAAGGTTGTCGTGATGTTTATGCATCATTCGATAAATATGTTGAAGTGGAGCGTCTAGAGGGTGATAACAAATATCAGGCGGAACAGCATGGCTTACAGGTACCACAAATTATTTTCTAATCATGGCTTTGCACCCGAATCTTAAGATGTATTATCTTTATTGTTAAATATTGGGAATATTTATTGGTTTGATACATTGTAACTATGAATAGCATAGTAGCTTTGCTTGCTCTACTAATGATGACTGTAATGTTTGTAATTACTTGCATCAGTTAATAACTTAATAATTTCGGATAAAAGCGATATTGAGTACCTGCCACTCGGAGATTCAAGAAAGCTGCCTCCATGAAACCGTTCTTTCTAATTAATGTTGCAAATTGGTTTAATGGTTATACTTCTCTGATCTTTCTGTTTATTCCTTGGCACCTGAACTTCAGTCTTCTTTTTCCAGGATGCAAAAAAGGGTGTGCTATTTCTTGATTTTCCTCCTGTTTTGCAACTTCAACTGAAGCGTTTCGAATATGATTACATACGGGATACAATGGTTAAGGTAGGTACTGTGCTAACCCTTTCACCTTGCACTTAACATTTTCTCTAAGTTCTTTTTTTGCGGCAAATTTCTAAGGATTGACCTGTTTCTAAGGTGTGGATTTGGATATGATATGGAGGTTTGTGTATTAGACTGATGAAACACAGAACATGTTTTCAATATTTGAGATTCTGTTTCGTGACCTGTTACGACCTACAGAATTTACCTGCCTAGCAACTAGTTGGAACCACTTTAAAGATTGGCAAAAATGGCATAATGATATGTCTATTTTATCTAGAACTTGCATCAGGTACTTTCTTGACAACCAGTATTGTGCAACATGACCATTTTTGTGCAAGTAATCAAGGACACCTGTTGCATTATTTTGGGGCTACTAAACCTATTTCTGCACGTCTACTACTGATTATCTTTTTTGTAATTACATCAAACTAAGCTTAATGTGCCAACTTTGCTAGAATCATCATGTGAGCATTTTTTGCACAAACAGTAGTTGCTCAGAAAAGTAGGCAAGTGCTAAACACACATTTACTACACTGCTGTTTTACTTTAGAATTATGCACATTGCTATAGAGATGATTCAGATGTTTCATTTAGGTTGATGCTGGTAGCCTAGCCCCAGTACCCTGCTATTTCAGTAAGCATGCCAGAGATGATTAGATATCTTTCTGGCTCAAAGTAATCATCAAAGTTCACACCTCATCCTCTAGTATTGTATTACCCATTCCTGCTTGGGATAAACAAATACGAATGTGGAAACTGGATCCACTAATCTTCTTGAATCCTAGCATGGAATAACCTATATTCTGTAACACACTAATATATCCAGTTTGCTTTCTAGATATTAAAATGAAATACTTATTGTTTTACATTTTTCTCAAATTCAAATATATAAGTCTTATCCAGAGTAGAGCCACGTCAACTCAGAGAGTTGATCATATTTAAATTCACTTAGTGTGAGATCCATGCAATCTGAAAACTATCTTTCACGCTGCATGAAATTGCCGATGAGTTATTACCCATTTGTTCACTTTGTTCTCTTTGATTAGGAGTTCTCTGATTAACATTCTTTGTTTAATTAGTTTTCTGCTGTTTGTGTTTTGCTGTCCCTAGCAATTAACATGAGATTCAATGTTTCTCTTATTTCCATGTCTAGAAATATTAGAAAATATGCTTAAAATTGCTAATCAAACACCTACTTTTGTAGATTAATGACCGTTATGAGTTCCCACTACAACTTGATCTTGATAGGGATGATGGAAAATATCTTACTCCAGATGCTGATAGAAGTATCAGAAACCTTTACACTCTTCACAGGTAATGGGTTTTATCTGACATTTTGGTACACTTCGAGTTGTCCAGTCATTTCTCTGAATGATTTATACTTAAGACAACATTCACAAGAATCTTGTATGTCTGTACAAACTAGTAATTCCAATGAACACAACACGTTTCGGTGTAAAACAGTTTTAAATGGTAGTTTGGAATTGAGCTGTTACTCTTTGTAATCACTGTTCCATATGAGAATAAATGTTATTATACAGATAAACCTGATCTGTATTGTGTTGGTGCTAATGTTGGTCATATGCTTTGATGCAGTGTTCTTGTTCATAGTGGAGGAGTACATGGCGGTCACTACTATGCTTTCATACGGCCTACACTCTCAGACCAGTGGTGTGTTTTATATTGAGTTCTTTGTCCTTGCATCTCAGTACTTAAACCATAGGAGAAGACTTAATGGACACTGTTTAGTTCCTGCCGCTATGCATCACCAAACAGTGGTAGTATAATTACATTAGCAGAG
Organism: Poa pratensis; assembly: GCA_947311845.1. Lineage (NCBI taxonomy): Eukaryota > Viridiplantae > Streptophyta > Magnoliopsida > Poales > Poaceae > Poa > Poa pratensis. Next base: position 28,486,139 of record CAMZMU010000116.1, on the reverse strand, counting down.
TGTGCAACATGCTCCCTCGTAATATTAGTCATAAGATTAAACTGTGTCGTAATGTTCCATGGCCGCCGATAAATAGATCATGACGAATTGAAGATCTTTGAGAATACATCAACCCTAGCACTTCTACTTCGTTCGTTCCGAAAATGAATATACTCTCCTCTCTCACAGGCTCTCCCCTTCTCTTGCCAACTTGCTGGCAGTTTGGCTTTCCTCCCTCCCTTAGTTTGTATATATATAATCCCTCCTTTGTAGAGTCCCACCTTCCTCTCTTTGATGTACAGTTCCCCTTTCTTCCCTTGTAAATATTTTTCGTTTTCGTAATTTTTTACTGTTGAGCCCTCCCCTATAGTTTCCCGGTAAAAAAAAGCAAGTTGGTACCTGCATTGATCTGTGTCCACCTCGCTTCCGCCTGAATCACATGGTACCACACCCCAAACCTAGTCAGCTAGATTCTCCTACTACATGATCTTGATAATGATTGGCCCCAAGTTCACGAACTTCTCCAATTTTACATCTCTAGGTCAAGGGCACAACCAGCTGCGATACCAAACCACTTCGTGTTTTTTTACACACCATAATGTTTCCTCTCTGATTACGATACATCTGAAAGCAATTCAGCAAATCTTGCGTGTTGTGATTTTTCTGGCTGCATGCTGTCTTTTCAGGTATAAATTTGAGGATGAGCGGGTAACAAAAGAAGATACTAAAAAGGCGCTTGATGAGCAGTACGGGGGCGAGGAAGAGGTGAGTTTTTTTGATTAACAACAGTTTAGATTGTATTGATTTCACTTTTACACGCATCTTCTATATGTATGACACCTTCCTCTCTGTCTTCTTTCTTCTTTTCGATGGAACAGTTGCCTCAAATTAACCCTGGTTTCAATAACACCCCATTTAAGTTCACAAAGTATTCAAATGCCTACATGCTTGTATATATTCGTCAGAGTGACAAGGAGAAAATAATGTGTAATGTTGATGAGAAGGACATTGCTGAGCATTTGAGGGTGAGTCATTATATTCTCCTCTCTATAGTATGGTGTACTTTTTTTTGCAGGTAGTGAGTCAGTTCAATTGTGATTTTGCAGATAAGATTGAAGAAAGAACAAGAAGAGAAAGAACATAAGAAGAAGGAAAAGGCTGAAGCTCACCTCTACACCATCATAAAGGTCTGGTTAATTATTAGCCTCAGCCATATCAATTACTTCTCCTGGTGCACTCCTTTTAGTAGTGCTCTATCTGCAATAAATAAATAAATATATAAATGAACCTAGGTTGCTCGAGATGAAGATTTGAAGGAGCAGATTGGGAAGAATACATATTTTGATCTGGTGGACCATGAAAAAGTCCGTAGCTTCCGTATACAGAAACAGTTGCCCTTTACTTCATTCAAGGTAATCTTTCGAAAGCATAACTCAGAGTTCAAGGTTGAAATGTGAACTTCAGCCAGAGTTCAAGGTTGAAAATGATCTTTTTTGCATTGTTCTGTACAATCAATTACGCTTTCATTTGAATCCCCTTTTGTTTCCTGAATCTGCTGTTTAATAGGAGGAAGTTGCAAAGGAATACGGCATTCCTGTACAATCTCAGCGCTTCTGGTTGTGGGCTAAGAGGCAAAACCATACATACCGGCCCAATCGTCCGCTGGCCCCTCATGAAGAAGCGCAATCAGTGAGTCATCAACTTGTTTTGAAAGACCATACTTATAAATTTTTAAGAATTTTAATGAGTGGAAAACTACTCGTTTGGTATTATTTGAGTTCTCATCTTGAACTTCTGTTTGGTTTAGTTAAGTTTCATTTGCTTGATCTTTTCCTTCTCATTTTCCTTGTTTCTTTTGCTGGTATATCAATGTGACATGGTTAATCTGATAGTTGTATTAGTTGCACTTACATGCTACAAATGGATGGTAACTAAAGTGGATAGTTTTTTTAAACTGATTAATTGAAAATTCAAGTGGAAAGTTGTATGCTATATAAACTTGTAACTTGTAAGAGCTGTTTGTGAATATCTTGTAAGTACATATGCTCTGGAGCATTGGTTTATTTGATCTCATAATCCATCAGTTGAGTTGAATTGCCAAACTGAGTTATTAGCAAAGTAAGTTATTATGATTTTTTGAGTAAAAAATATTATGATGTATTGGTCCTATTTTTGCTGCTTTTTGTACCTCCTTATATCACAATTCACACCTATGCTGGAGCAGTGTGCTCGGCCTTCAGGTCTATCTAGGCTGAAGATGGTGGATAGTGTCTTGCCTTTTTTACTTTTCATTTTACTTATGTGAATTCATTTGTGATTATAACATTATATCTTATTACTTATCTCGTACTGTACAGGTGGGGCAACTTAGGGAGGTCTCAAACAAGGCACACAACACTGAGCTGAAGCTATTTCTAGAAGTAGAGCTAGGATTGGTAATAGTATAAACCAATTGCATTTTATTGTTTCTTTTGTGTACATAATTTGCTATCTATTGTGTCATTGAATTTGAGATGCTTGACTGTGACTTATTGTTACTTGTAGGATTTGCGCCCAATCCGTCCTCCCGAGAAGAGCAAGGAAGACATTTTACTCTTCTTCAAGCTTTATAATCCCGAAAAGGAAGAGCTTCGGTATATCTCATAAATATTCTCAAGCATCCTCTTCTTTTTGGATACAGTAGATTCAGACGCTGACATCATTTTGTCATATAGTTTTATTGGTAGGCTTTTTGTTAAGGCTTTGGGAAAGCCATCTGATATCCTGACAATATTAAATGAAATGGCTGGATTTTCCCCAAATGAAGAAATCGAGCTCTACGAGGTGAGTGCAGTATTCAGTTCTTTATCACTGTTTTTATTTCTCTTGACCATCCAAAGCTTCATAACTTTTATTTTGACGGGAAAACTTTCATAACTTGTATGTATGCATTATTGTACTCGTGTAGTTTTGTGCAGGTGGTTAATTGGTTAGTCTTGCATGATAGTTAATGTTCATGTAGCGTACATGTATGCACTTAGTAATTGTTTTCCTAACATGAATATTCTGAGTTTTATGTCATTGTTATGCTGCAGGAAATTAAGTTTGAGCCAAATGTGATGTGTGAACATATTGACAAGAAACTTACTTTCCGTTCTAGTCAGGTTTGGAAATAAATGGTCACTTTCAGATACAAACTTCATTTAGGCCTGTAGTTATTAAAAACAACTATCAGTTTCACTTATTCTTTCTCATGTTGTAGCTTGAAGACGGGGACATAGTCTGTTTCCAAAAGCCATCTGTACCAGGTGGTGATACTCAAGTGCGCTATCCAGATGTTCCTTCTTTCTTGGAGTATGTTCATAATAGGCAGGTATACTCAGATAGATACACATCAAGTGTTGTATTTTCAACTTGGATCATTGTTTTCTACCACTCTACTGTACCATTACGAACTATTTGTCTCATGCATTTGGTATGATGGTTTTATCTCTATACAGTCATTTATTTGCTTGGGTAAGGGTTTGGTGTTCATGGTAAGCTGGAACCTCCAACTTCCAGTACCAAAACAGGGAACAGTAGTTTTGGAAACCAAAAGTATAAACCCTAGGGTGTTTTCTTAGATTTCTTAAGACTTCCAGTACCAAAACATTCAGAACTGTACTTATTCGTTACATTGATTTCTTATATTTTTGCTGTATTCTTAGATTAATTACATCGCAGATATGCAATACATAGCTTATGTTTTTTTTGCAGCTAAACTTGTGTATATTTTTGGATAAATAATTTCTTTTTCCTGGTACTGTAGGCTGTGCACTTCCGGTGTCTGGAGAAACCAAAGGAGGATGAATTTTATTTGGAATTGTGAGGGATTGAAATCACTCTAAATTGATATTTAATTATTTATTAAAGTCAACTTGCTGAGATATAATTGTTTTCTTCACTTAGGTCGAAGCTTCATACTTATGATGATGTTGTTGAGAGAGTTGCGCGTCAACTTGGATTGGATGATCCATCAAAAATTCGGCTTACATCTCACAATTGCTATTCTCAGCAACCTAAACCACAACCCATCCGATATCGTGGAGTAGAGCATCTATTGGATATGCTTGTCCATTATAACCAGGTTTAGTTTGTTCTTACCTTTATTTATTCAAATAGGGACAGTCTGTTATTTAAAAGATGTATCGGGACCGATAATTCATATTTATACTAATATTCTTCCCTCCTTTCAGACTTCTGACATACTGTATTATGAAGTTTGGACATTCCACTGCCAGAATTGCAGTGTTTAAAAACACTTAAAGTTGCATTTCACCATGCAACGAAAGATGAGGTTTGTCTGCTGCATGGTACATGTTCTTACTCCATCATTGTTGCTGAAGTATGCCACTAATGCACACAATTTGCCAGGTTGTAATTCATAGCATCAGACTTCCGAAAAATAGCACCATCAGTGATGTGATCACGGACTTGAAAACCAAGGTGATCACTCATTTAACATTTCAGATTATTCAGTCTGTTTTTTCTTCTATTCGGAGAGCTGAAACAAAAATCAGATAACCTGGCTGGATGCAAATCCCTTCTATCTTGTTGATGTAAGTGTATGCAATCTTCATCATATGCCCAACAGGTTGAACTATCCAATCCTGATGCTGAGCTCCGCTTGCTTGAGGTTTTCTACCACAAGATTTATAAGGTATGTGCGTGTTTATTTGCAAATTGAGATGGTTCAGTTTATGCACAATGCTTGTGTTACTGTACATCCAGGCATACTTTTCTGACGTCCTTGATTTTCTCGATATATCTCCCTTTTAAAATTAGTATTTTTATATTTACTGTATTTGGCATCACCGATAATGATTTACATTTATATATGTATCTGCAGATATTTCCACCTCAAGAGAAGATAGAGAATATAAATGATCAGTACTGGACGCTACGTGCTGAGGAGGTTTGTGACATTAAATCTGTTTCGGTTGATGATATTTGATGTCATTTGTCTTACATTATATTGCTTCTACAATTGAAATAGATTCCAGAGGAGGAGAAGAATCTCGGTCCCCATGATCGGTTGATTCACGTCTATCATTTCATGAAAGATCCTAATCAGAACCAGGTACCACACTTTTACCTTGTTAGTACTAGTCTAAGGTAAATTGCATGGAGAAGTAGCTTTCGATTTGCTTATCCAATATAATCTGAGAGTACTGTCATGACCAACAGCAGATTCAAAATTTTGGAGATCCCTTTTTGCTGGTCATCCATGAAGGTGAAACTGCTGCAGAGGTAATGGACCGTGTACAGAAAAAACTCCGAGTTCCTGATGAAGAGTTCTCCAAGGTAATCCATATTTACAGATTGTTTTGCCTCGATGCATTGCTTTGGTACTGATATGGGAGATTGGTTGGATGCATTATGTCTGTTGCCCCAGTTCTGCAATAACTTTTCTAAACATTTATCCCTGTCTGTTGAGGATATATGGGTGTGGAGTCCAAGTGTCAAAATACATATCCACGGCCCTAATCAAGATCCTTAATGGTATTTACACTAAAATTAGTTACTTGTCAAAAAAGATTTTTGTAATCCAGATAATTTTTTTTTCGACTTGTCAAAAAATATGAATATGCTTTTTTCCACTATTACGTTGGGCAATCCATTTTCGTCCCTGCTTTGTTCTCACGAGGTTATCTGTCGTTGATTCGGGTCGGAGGGTATGGATGGAGGCGGGGTAATTGGGCTCATCCCCGTCCGAACTGTCAAGGGTCACAACTCCTGGGCCAGTTTTTTGGTGTACTGATCGATGCGAAGTTACATACTAGGTCCTTTATTTACAGCACCAGCTATCTATTGTAGACATACTACACACAGATACCACTTCTATCGTACTATTATGATATTATATAACCAACTAATACACTAGACACTTCGTTGAACTAGACAGCCAAACTGACTCAGTGCAGGTGATGACTTTTCAACCACTTTCCTGCCTCCTTAGTGAGGCGGTAGTAAGCCGCTTCCCAAAACGAGTCTGCAACATTTTCTTTCTTTCTTTAATAGCCCCATCATATATCGTATTCTTTCTTGTTATATCCAATAATTCTTTTACTTCCACAACACCATATGTATTACCAAGTCTCATTTATAGATTAGCCAATCAGGGATAAAAATTGCTTCTAGATTTGATACATCCCTCTTTTTTGAAATTTGTTACCATTTTATGGCTTGTATAGCCGTTATCTCTAATTCTTGGCTCGGACACCTGGAGAGGTACATTAACACAGGTAGACTAGGGACGAGGGAATTGGAATAAAATTCTCTGAAATACAAATACAAGCACTAGATCATCCTTTTTAACATGAATTTTAGGAACTTTGGTCCGTAGGTTAAGTTTTTAAGCCGCACCCAGCCGTTGTTTCCTAACTATAATTGTTACTTGGGATTGCCTAAAACGAGGTGTATGCATCCCCATATCCTTTCACTATGCCCGCCCACACCCACCATCTCTCTCTCTTTTCTCTCTCTCTCTCTCTCTCTCTCTCACACACACACACACATTGTGCATGGTACTATTTCTGTAGCAAAAATATTATTTTTCCTCTGCTAACATGCATTTCTGACACATAAATACTTATTGATCAGTGGAAGCTTGCATTCATATCTATGAACCGTCCAGAATACCTCCAGGATATTGATGTTGTGTCTGCACGCTTTCAGGCAAGTACTTGTTTTCAGCATGTAGGCATGTCTATGTATGTGTTCACGTGATGATGTTTTTCTTCTGATCTTACAGAGGAGAGATGTTTACGGAGCTTGGGAACAATACCTTGGCTTGGAGCATACGACACAACACCAAAAAGGTCTTACACAGCCAATCAGGTAGGCAGTGCCATGCCAGCTTATTATGTAAAAAGACATTTGATGTGTTCTTCGATTCTCTGTGAAGCATGCACATTTAATCAAAACAGGATTTAGAAAAACAAGGCTGCAGTATAGTTTGTCAGTCTATACCCTTTTTGCTGTTTTTGTTTAGATATTTTTCCCAAAGCATCTTTTTATTTCGTGTTACATGGGCATTAACATCAAAGTTACAATTTGAATAAGTACGAAAGGATCTCTTCTAGTTTTGTATACTCCCTCTATATGGGTTTATAAGACCCTCACGTATTTCAAAAAACAATTGACCATCAGTTTGATCTACAAAATGTTGTCACATGCCACAAACATTATACCACTCGAAACTTATTTTAAATATGAATCCAGTGATATACTTTCTGTGTTGTACTGCTCATATACTGTTGATGAAATTTATGGTCAAGGTTTTTCTTGAAATTCGCGCGCGCCTTGTAAACCCATACGGAGGGAGTATTCTTTTACTCCCTCCGTCCGGAAAAGGATGTCACAAAAATGGATGTATCTAGCACTAAAATATGTCTAGATACATCCATTATGATGACATCCTTTTCCAAACGGAGGGAGTATCATTTTGCGCTGCCACAGTATAGGTGTTTGGTAGGTAATCGCCGTTAAACGGAGCTTTGCTAGTTAGCGGTCACCAGCGCGCGGTCCGCAAAACGACAAAAGCGTTTCTCCCCACCTGCTCCGCCTCTACCGCCCCTGTGAACGGACGCGCTGAACCGTCTGCCACCGCCATCACCTGTGGCTGGCGTCGCTCCCACGCTGCCTCGCCGCCTGCCCTCAAATCATCTCCTTGCTGCCCCCGGCCTTCCCACTAAGCCTATTCACCTCCTTTGAGCAGGGAGAAGAGCAGATGGAGTCGGGCCGGAAGGGGGGACGCCTGGTGTGACACCCGTCATAGAGCAATCCTGCGATAAATGGCCAGTTCCCATCTACGCAACAACAACAACAACAACAAAGCCTTTTTTCCCAAACAAGTTGGGGTAGGCTAGAGTTGAAACCCATAAGATCGCGAAACCAGGTCATGGTTCTGGCACATGGATAGCTAACTTCCACGCAGCCCTATCCATGGCTAGTTCTTTGGTGATATTCCAATCCTTCAGATCTCTCTTAACAGACTCCTCCCATGTCAAGTTTGGCCTACCACGACCCCTCTTAACATTCTCATCCCGCTTTATCCGTCCGGTATGCAATGGCGCTTCCGGAGGCCTACGTTCTATATGACCAAACCATCTTAGACGGTGTTGGACAACCTTCTCTTCAATTGGTGCTACCCCAACTCTCTCACGTATATCATCATTCCTAACCCGGTCCTTTCTTGTGTGGCCACATATCCATCTCAACATGCGCATCTCCGCTACACCTAACTGTTAGATATGTCGTCTCTTGGTCGACCAACATTCTGCGCCATACAACATCGCAGGTCGAATCGCCGTCCTATAGAACTTGCCTTTTAGCTTTTGTGGCACTTTCCTATCACAGAGGACGCCAGAAGCTTGGCGCCACTTCATCCAACCAGCTTTGATTCGATGACTCACATCTTCATCGATATCACCATCCTTCTGGAGCATAGACCCCAAATATCGGAAGGTGTCTTTCTCAGGTACCACCTGTCCATCAAGCCTAACCTCTTCCTCCTCGTGCCTAGTAGTACTGAAACTGCACCTCATGTACTCAGTTTTGGTTCTACTAAGCCTAAAACCTTTCGATTCTAGAGTCCGCCTCCACAGCTCTAACTTTCTATTAACCCCCGCCCGACTATCGTCAATTAGCACCACATCATCCGCAAAGAGCATACACTATGGGATATCTCCTTGTATATCCCCTGTGACCTCATCCATCACCAAAGTAAAGAGATAAGGGCTCAAAGCTGACCCCTGGTGCAGTCCTATTTTAATTGGAAAGTCATCGGTGTCGCCATCACTTGTTCGAATACTTGTCACAACATTATCATACATATCCTTAATGAGGGTAATGTACTTTGTTGGGACTTTGTGTTTCTCCAAGGCCCACCACATGACATTCCGTGGTATCTTATCATACGCCTTCTCCAAGTCAATGAACACCATATGAAGATCCTTCTTCTTCTCCCTGTATCTCTCCATAAGTTGTCGTACCAAGAAGATGGCTTCCATGGTAGACCTCCCAGGCATGAAACCAAATTGATTTTTGGTCACGCTTGTCAATCTTCTTAAACGGTGCCAGTTCCCATCTACGCATAATCCAAAAAACGATTTGTCCGTAAACCCCTCACCTCCTAGGCACAATTGTATTTAATTTCATCACAATTAGTGGCTGGTTGCCTACCCCACCAATGCATGCAAAATTTTAGTCCCAATCAAATATCACATTGGGCCAAGATATTCGAAAATTATGCCCTGCGTACTAGGACGGAGGGAGTATTTTTGTTCCTGGACGCATCATGTTTCAAGCTATTGTGTGATATCTTAAAACATCTGCCTTCAGATCCTGCAAAATTTTTAGTCTGTGACTTTTTACTCCAGTAAACTTGTGCCTCTCCCTTTTCCTTTACTGCCAAAACCCATAGGTTTGATGAAGGGCGCTTTGCGTTCTTGAAGGTGCCTTTGTAATTTAGTTTTTGCAAGACATCTTAATTGACGGAAAATCTGCTGATAGCATAAGGCTAGCCTAGAGCATACATGTTACATGAGCTCAAGCACGCGCTCAAAATTTACTTGTAAATACTATTTTGAAAGAAATTATGTAATGTCCACATTAAGAGAGAGCATGTGGTTAGCTGGGGGGGGGGGGGGGGGGGGGGGTGGTAATCCTTGCCTAGATCATGCACTAATTTTTCTGTTGTTGACTGACATTTTTTTGAATTTACACGAACTACTTCGCCGACTTATCCTGTCGTGTAACTGTTCTTTGCTTGGTGGTTTGGACTGTGTGCAGAACCGACACACGTATGAGAAGCCTGTGAAGATATATAATTGATAAATCCTTTCATTTGGGCTGCAAGCCCCAGATGAAGGCCCGATCGGAGCTAGCATTCCAGAGAGGCCAAGTGACCTCAACAGAAGGAAAATGGTGGTCAAATATGTGTGTGCCGAGGCCTATATTACTGCTTGCTACATGTTGGTGCTGTGGTTGACGGACGTATATTCTTTGAGGCTTCCCCTTCGCTTGCTCCCTGTCAATGAAGCTAGCGTGCTGATTTCGTTGTCCCGAGTGTGATAGCCCCCACTAGGGTAGATGTTGCTTCATTTGTGTAGAGCAAAGCTGGTACATAAGAAAGCAATTTTGTAGAGGCATGTATACATGGTTATAGCTGAGACTGGTTGCTTTATTTGTGGCTCCCGTTATGTGGTATCAGAACAATTGGATAGGTTGTGCAAGGGGCTTGGTGCTGGTTTCGTTTTTTTTTCTGTCGAGAAATGTAACGCAATGGCTGCTGCAGATACTACATTCTAATGAGTTCAGCACAGCCTGTGTTGCTGGCATTGAATCAACTTGACCTCTAGTAAGACACTGCTGATGCTTTTACACGTACTAATTTTCTCTCGCCTTGAAGAATGGAAAGCGAGTACTTGTTCTGATCCGCAGCTTTATTTTTAAGATCATTTTCATCCAGTAATTGTTTGGCTGTGTAAGCTGCAACTTTAAGATATATGTTCATCAGCGGGTGAATGAAAGTAAGAGGTACAGTTTCTGTCCTCCGAAGATGAGAAATGCTAAGGAACCTTTCTCTGAAATAACCACTTCTTATCTGCAAGTGCATCTGTGTTTCGTTGCCTCATGTCTTCCAGTCTTGTGCTGACGAATTGTTCTGTTCGTTCAACAATATATTATAGAAACACATTTATACACTGGTGCTGAACTAGTTTTAAGATAACATCTGTTTTGACATATTTGTGTGGTTATTAGTTGCAAGTAAAGTAGTGTTGTTAGTATCACCATCTACTGACATTGTTTTTTTTGCGCAGAGCGTTCACAATGTCATTTCGTGACGAAATTTTACACGGGTGTGCGTACCATACTCATGTTTGCCTGTGATTTTTTCCAGATTTTTTTGAACAGTATTACTACATTTTTTATTTTCCCGAAAATCACTGTAGCATATGAGATCGGGTGCGAATGTGAATTTCCGGAAGGTTAAGATCTTTTTTGTAAAAAATATCGTCCACGTCAGCATTTTAACGGTGGGAGTGACGGAATGACTAACGTGCAACATTTGCACAAGTTAGTGACCAATAGTTAGCATTTTCCCAGTAGGTGACCAATCCGCTCCAACCATGCAACTTGATAGATTCCAGATGCGTTTTACTCTAGAAATAATTATGAAGAAGCTATTAGACTGGAGGAATTATTTTTGCTATTTGAGATGAAAAGGGAAAATGAAAACCATTATACCAGCATCTGCAACTACGGTTTTGAAAAGATTACATCCGGTGATGGTAGAACCGATCTGCATGTCCAAGTGCCTCATTACATAAGCAAAAGTAACAACAAACTGAAAATGGAAGTGCTCTTAGGAATACTATCCTAGCCCTTTAAGACCGGAATTCTAAATACATTTCATCATGCATCATCTCATACGGACGCAGCTAGTTGCAAGGTGTTGCAATTTTTGCAGGTTTCAGCTAGTCTCAAAAGGACACATCTTTCTGGGATGCACCAACAAAGATATGATCCATCCCTCCTTAAACAAGGACCAAGGTACCCTAGTTGCTACCAAATCAGATTCGTGCTGCCTCTCAGTGTCACAAGAAAAGTGGTGGCGTTGACCTCTTGTGAACATGGTCAGACCTTGATCTCGTCGTCGGCAGACTTGGGTGATTTTTTGCTCGACATGATGCTGTTGAAGTTCTCTGATTTACACAGCAGGATCTCAATCTGAAATAGTGAACAACAGTAGAGAATGAAGGTGTCAGCATGGATTCAGGATACAAATGGGGACATCCAAAGGTAGGAAGGATATCTTGCCTTGGCTTTACGGACTAGTCGCCCCTTGGACTCATCTTTGGTGCCAATGGTTGATGTCAGGATCTCTGCACATAAGGAGGAACAAAAACATGGACACATTTAAGTGTGTTTTACTAGTGTGATGAGAGGAGAGGTTTGATAATTCAGATTTAAGTATGTGGCTTACTCTTTTCAGTGGCCAAACCATTGTTCTTGAGGATCTCCGAAACAGTCACAACGGTGCCAATGGCTGCAAGATATTGTTAACCGTCAACTTACCAAGGAAGATAACAATCAGTGAAAAAAAAAAGGTAAGGTGAGGAAGCATTGATTACCCATCCCCAGAGCAGAGAGTTCAACCTCATCGTAGTTCTGCATGTACCTCTGCAACCAACAGTGGTTAAAATTAGAGTAGTAGCAATTAAAATCAAGGAATCATGGCATTTCAACGCCAGAAATGGGCAAAACTCTGACCAGTTAAAAGTTTAATTTTGTTCCCGCACCTGCTACTATTCAGTTTCCTGATATTAGTGAGTTCCATTGTGCAATTGGTCATTCCATGCATGTTCATTGATGGACCATTTTCTCAACCGCAAAGAAGACTCAGCATGAACCGTTGATCAAATTAAAGAAGACTAGGCATTTCCGTATGCAAATAAAGAACAGAGGATTCGTAATTTCGTTACGAATCGATTGCTTTGGCTCCTGGTTTGGCGACGTCACGTGTGTATACAAGCCTACCTTGGCGAGGTTGACGTAGAAGTAGAGCGGCTTCTTGTTGGTGGACACCTGGATCCGGTTCTTCTTTGCTGACGCCCCAGCCTCCGCCTCAACCTCCACCTCCTCGACGGCCTTATGCTCCCCCACCACCGCCACCTCCTTCTCCTCCGGCGCCTCCTCCTCCGGCGTCTTCACCACCTCCTTCACATCCTGCGCCTCCGCCTCCGACTCGGCCCGCGCATGCGTCTGCTCCTCCGCCGCCGACCTCGCCGCCTGCATGGTGCCTGCCTGCCTGCCTGGATCGCTTGATGGTGTACGTGCGTTGGTCTTGGGAAAGAGAGAGGCTGCGAGTGGGTCCCGGCCATGGTTGTGTATACAAGTAGCACTGGATGCGTCCAGCCGGCGGTTGCGCGCGTTCGCGCGGTCGCCCGGAGCTGGCGGTTGCCTAGGTGGTTATTCCTGGTGCTTCTGCATGCGCGCGTCGATTTGGACCGGGTGATGCATGCCTAACAAATTTCTATGGATGCAATATGGACTTATTTGCTTGTTTGGCTGGCACCATTTTTTTTTGACCCGGCTCGCACCAAAATTTGGGCCCAGACGAAATTTGAAGTACACTGGAGTCGGAGTCCGGAGGAATGGCCGAATCAGCAGTTTCCTAGAGGCTAGAGCCACACTCTTCGTGAGCAGGAAGGGGAACGAGGTCGTGCGAATTTGGATATGGCGCGAGCTCACGGGGCAGGCAATCCCTATTTTACCCCCTCCGGCTGACCGTCAAAAACCCCGCCACCATTTCCCCTTTCGAGTCTCCCTCTCGCCAGGGAAGGTTCTCTTCACCGAGGAGCAGGTATGCAGCGCCATGTCTACAACCAGCGCATCTCGGTTCCTCTACTTTAGGTGACAGTTGATCTCAGGGGCGGAGGCAGGGGGGACCAGCAGGGGCCTGGCCCCCCTAACACCATGGATTCCTTTGTATTAAGCACATGAACAGTGCAGTTTTACTTTTTTTTTGCTTAGCTCGGCCCCCCTCAACATGCAAATTAGGCTAATCTTGCCTCCGCCACTGGTTGATCTCACTGCATCGTTCTCAGAAGGTTTTAATGCATCAAAGTTTTCCATCAAAGTGGTATGTTTTGCTTGTTGGCCATGATGATGTTGATATTGCTATGTTAATTAGGTCGATGATCTTCTGTTAGTGTGTTGAGCTGCAAAAGCTTCATTGTATGATAGATGATTTCGATGCGGTAGTATGGTATGTTTTGTTGTTGTCACTTCATTGATCTTGCAAAATCGCAGAGATTCCGTCGAGACTCATGAGTACCGGGCTTATCTAAAACATTTAGAGTGTTGGATATTCGCGTTAGCTTCGTTTTGCATTTGCGGCCGGCTGGGATGAGGTGGGCGCTAAGTGCAGCTCCAACCGTCCACCCAAATGGACAGGCCCAGTCCGAATCTATCCAAACGGACAGTGTGGTGGTGGGGGGGGGGGGGGGGGGGGGGGGGGGGGGTTCCAACGGCCCACCGCATACGGATTCTGGATCAAACCTGGCCCAAGTTTGGGGCGAAACGGACAGGCTCCCGGTCCGCCCTTTGTCCTCCCTTGTCCGTGTCGGGCCAGGCGCCAGCCCACAAACCCTCCCAACCCTTTCGTTCCCAAACCCTCCCACGACCGCCGCCCACACTCGATGGCCGCTACCGGCGCCGCCCTGTTCAAGCCGAAGAAGGAGCGGCTGTCGAGTCGGACAAGAGGGCAGCCTGGAGGGAGAAGACACGACTCAAGGCGGCCGAGGAGAAGTTAGCGAAGGAGGCGGCTGCAGAGAAGGAGAGGCTCGCCGCCATCCAGGCCCGCGCCAATGCGGACCTCATCGCCGCCCAGGCTGCCGCCCGAGCCGTGCTTCTCCTCAAGGGGGAGGTACTTGACGGTGCATTTGTCGCCGGCCTCGTCCCCGCTATGGTGGCCTCGGCGGCGAGCTCGGCCTTTGTAACAGCCCAAAGTTGAGAACCTGAAAACCTGTTTAAAATTTTCGCTTTTGTGTTTAATTGCATCATGGCATCCATATTAAATTGATGGGCAACACACTAAATGGTTTAGCACCATTTGAAAACCACAATGCAAACTTGTTTCAACAAACTTCCAGGTAATATTTTGCACTTGCTCTAATTTACCAAAGGAGCAACATTTTGAATTTAGCAAAATGCCCTAATCCAAACCTATATGAACAAACGTGGTTCAAAACCTTTTATTTTGTCACACCAAAATTCGTGGAGCTTCTACAAGCTAAGGGGAGCCTCCCCAAGTTTTGTCATATTTCTCTAAAATAAGTTAGTGCCTTAATTAAATCTAGAAAGGAGCTACTAACTTTCTTTTAAAAGGGGAAAGGACCTATCCATGTTGGAAACAAAAGTGCAGGGGGTTTTGTGTAAGTTGGAAAATAAAGAAAAAGGAGAAAACCCCCAACCAGCCCACTCCCTCTCCCTCACTCTCTTCTCCATATTTTTCCTCTCCCCAAGAGCTCCAAAAGCTAACTCCCATGGCCGAGCTCGCCGCCGTTGATTGAGGAGTCCCCGAGCGAAACGAAGACCGCCAATAGCTCCGCCTCGACGTCCTCTACCACTCCACCGAAGGAATCGAGCCGGGAAGCCTCCAATCGACCTCGCCGTCCACTACTTCCCCCGCGGTTGCCCGGAGCTTTCTCGAGCGATTCCGGCCATCTCCACCCACTCTCAAGCACCCCACGAGTTCAGGGTGAGCAAGCCTTCCAAATGCACCCCCATTCTCCCTTCGTCCCCCTCCATTTCGTGGATTCACCGTAGCTCTAGTTCGTTTTCGTCGCGTTGACAAATCGGTGTCCAACCCGGAAATTTCCGGAACTGAACCCGGAATCACCCGGTACCAGACCCGGAATTGTCCGGAATCTATACTGGGTTAAGCAAAACGGTACTGGACTCGACCATTTTCGCCCGGTTCATACCCGGAATTGACCCGGAATTAAACCCGGTGCCAGACCCGGTATAAAACCCGGAATGACCCGGTACAAAACCCAGAATTTTCCGGATTTCATTCCGGATGCTCCGTTTTAACCGGTTTCAGCCCAATTTTTGGAACCTGTTTACACTAATGTTTAAATCACCTAAACCCTGCATTTCATCACATGATCATGCCATTCACATGCAAGTTAACCATATGATCATCTATGCTAATTAACAAGTAAAGATGAATCTTGATTTAAGTCCACGGTATGTTCGAAGTGCACCCCTCTAAGCACCCGAACCCCATTTAATTTGAATAGTTGAATCATCCTCCTCCCGGGGATTTAAAAGGCCATGTCATCATATGTTTGCGCATTGCATTTGTTAGTCATATGTGTGGTGATTGATTGTTCTCTCCCGATGTTTGTTTCTCGTTAGATCAAGCAGCCGGGGTTACTCCGCAATACCCCGAAGATCCGTACTACCAGCACGTTGAGCAAGGCAAGCGTAATCCCCCTCTGAGCATATCTTATCCTATGTTTCCGCAAATATTTTCTCCACTATAATATTGCATGCGGTTCTAAATGTCAATTTTCTTGGATTAGAGTATCCTATAGTTGCATTAAGTTCCCTA
This sequence comes from Poa pratensis, assembly GCA_947311845.1. Lineage (NCBI taxonomy): Eukaryota > Viridiplantae > Streptophyta > Magnoliopsida > Poales > Poaceae > Poa > Poa pratensis. The sequence continues at coordinate 28,470,013 of CAMZMU010000116.1, read as the reverse complement.
TGCCTTTTACCTGTTTTCCCTCCTATTATCTATAGGGTTGTATTGTTGGCCGAGATACTTACTATGCTATGTTGTTGCTTAGCCATGCTTAGTTAATTTGCATAGCTATACGATGGATGGTTCATGTTGGAAACAGGTGTTGAGATAAATGGTTGTTGGTGGAGGAAATTGTGGTGACGGATAATAAAATGCTTAAAGGTGGGGATGAGAGGCCACTGTGGTTGTGGTGTTTTGTCTCGTTCTCGCCGCCTAGGTGCGAGTTCTATACCTCTTGAACCAAGACTGAGCGTGCAACCATGCGTGAGGCCTATGCATTTGCAGGAACCCTCATAGACTAAATAACTCGAGCGGGGCTAGCCAGGGTCCTCTAGTTCGGGCTTCCATTTGCGCGTGCGTGATGATGGTGGGATGAACTGAGATGAGGATTGTGGTGTTAGGAAAATGAGCGGCCACGGGGCACGGTGTCGATGATCCGTGCTTCGTCCTCACTAATGATCCTGGTTAGTCCTTAACGAGGGAGAAGTCGACACCGCTCCCACCCAGCCGGCTTTCCAAGGAAGAGAGCTAATGATCAGGTAGTGGGCCGGACGGTACGCGTGGCAAACATTTGTACCCCTGCAGGGTTAAATCTTTTCGAAAAGCCGTGTCCGCGGTTATGGACGACTTGGGAAGTGAAGGTAGGATCATAGAATAACTTTAACGGAATGACTAAAAACTGGGTACTAGAGGTACCACTTCAAGATTGTAAGGTGAGCTTCCTCGAGGGTGATTCGGGGAGGTGCCTTTGATGAACAGGTACAGTGGTTGATGTGAGAAAGGTGATGAAGGAAAGATTACTTCTTACCTCTTTTGAAAATATTCTGATTAGTCGATGCCATTGAGTTATGTTTTTCATAAATAAAATCAGCTTTATGCAAAACAGCCATATAACTTTGAAAGCCTCATCGAGCATATATTAGCTCTTAATCTTGCAAGTTCGTCGAACTCAACGTCGTTTGTTTTGTTTCAGAGGAGGACTTCACCGATCTCGAGGGTGGGTTCTTGTGGACGTCGATGAGTAGTCTGGGGTTCCCAGGTGGCAGCTTGGGACATCCTGGAATAGCTGGCGCTGTGATGTTTATCTGTAGGCCTCTTAGGCCATAATTTGGTTCTTGTTGTTTAGAACAACACACTTCGCTTCCGCATGTTGTAATGTTGGGTCTGTGACCTCTGGTTGTCATTTGCTATCTTTCTCTATTATAAGAGTTGAACTATATGATTTTGTGTCGTAGATTCTGTGATGTGCCAATTGTTCCACAAGTCTTGATCTCTCTATTATGCTTTGATGGTGTGCTTGCTGGTATCGGATAACCGGAGACACAGTATCACTGTATAGCAGTTAGGTCGGGGCGCCACAAGTTGGTATCAGAGCAGTACTGCCTGTAGGAAACCCTTCTACTGGTCGATGTTGAGTCTAGTGTTTGTGAAAATATTTTTAACCTAAAATTGAGTTGTGAAAACCATCTTAGGATTCTTTTTACTCCTTACTGGTTACCCTCTAATCTCGGAGCAATCTTACCTCACTTTGACTTAAGGGTTTTACTCCTCGTCTGTTACTTCAAAATGATTAGGAGAAACGTGGGTGGGGTTCGACCTTTAGTGTTATGTGTCCAGTTGCTTCCGCCGCGCTACAATCCAAAGCTTCATGTGCTGAGAAACCATCTGGAGTACGACGAAAATTCCTATCAACTCAGTTGTTTACGGACCCTTGTATTCCTATCCAGTTTAATCTCTTAATCCGTTCTTTTGGGTTTTAACCCAAGGACTTGAACATAAGGTCCCGGATTGTGCCAACTAGAGTGTGTTAAGTTGTGATTTCTTAACTCTCACTAGTAGCACATGATGCTGATCTTTGACCCAAGTTCTATCTTGTTGTTTTCCTTCTCGCAAAGTATTATCGTCCCTAGTCTGTGTACTTGTGTAGACGCTAATGCTATTGTTCGACCATTCGGAGAAAGATACTAACGTGTCATTGTCAAATCTCCAGAATGGCTCGAGGAGGCCGTGGAGGTCGTGGAGGCCGTGGTGGTCGCGGTAACCACAATGATGATGAGGATGATCTGCCGCCACCACCCTCGATGGCTCAAGTCTTGATGGCCATTGAGGAGAACCGTGGGCGCAATGAGCGCTTGCTTGAGCAGTTGGTGCAGCAGAATGCACGGAGGAACGAGTGCAACACTCTCACCGAGTTCCTGCGCTCCAGCCACCCACCTTTGCTGATGCTAAGGAGCCACTGGAAGCTGATGATTGGCTTCGTGCTTTGGAGCGCAAGTTCTCCGCGCTGCATGTCCCATTGGCTGAGCAAGTCAACTTTGCCACCTATCTCTTGGTTGGTGCTGCTGGCTGTTGGTGGGAAAGCCATGTGGCTTTGTTTCCAGCCAACCATGTCTTCACCTGGGCTGATTCCGCACTGCCTTCCGTGCGGAGTACATTCCCCAGCCGATCATGGACTTGAAGAGGAGGGAGTTCCTGGATTGCAACAGGGACGGATGGACCTCCGCACTTATGGTCGTGAGTTCAACCATCTCTCTCGTTACGCCCCAAGGGACGTGACCAATGATGCTGACAAGCAAGAGCTGTTCCGCAAGGGTCTGAATCCGCAGCTCCGCTATGAGCTATTGCCCTTCAGGTTCCAGACCTATCAGGAGCTGTTCAACCAGGCTTTCACTCTTGAGCAAGGAAGAAAGGAACTTGAAGCTTCCAAGAGGCCCGCACATGGGGATCACCAGAGTTCCTCGGGTTCTGAGAGCAAGAAGCGCAGGGTGTTTGTCCCTACAGCGCCGTACCTCGTGCTCCCTTCATGCCGAGGGCAGCAGGATATAGGCCACCTCCTCCGCGTCCCACTACTTCGACACTTGGGATAGGCGGAAGTGGGTACCGTCCTATGCTACCTGCTCCACCTGGAGTCACTTGCTACACCTGTGGCCAGGCTGGTCACTACTCCAGGGAGTGCCCCCAGAAGGCACCTCTCGCTATAACTCCTGCACGAGCCCCTGCCACTCCAACTGGCAAGGCTGGACCTATGGTGCGTGGTCGCCTGAACCACGTCTCTATTGAAGAAGCTGAAGATGATCCCGGCGTTCTCATGGGTGAGTTACGAATCAACGGCAATACAGCTACGTTTTGTTTGACTCTGGAGCATCGCATTCATTCATATCCATAGCGTTTGCAAAAGAGCACAAATACCGTTCGAGAAAATGAGACGACCTTTGGAGATCTCCACTCCTGGCTCCAAATGGCAAACCGATGGCGTTACTCCTGAGGTCCAGATTATCATAGCATCCCTGTCCTTCCCTTTCCCGTTGATAGCCTTGAGGTCGAAGGGCCTTGATGCCATACTGGGCATGGACTGGTTAGCAAGATACCATGCTAATCTCGACTGTGCTGCTAAGTCCATCACCGTGACCCACCCTTCCGGTTACGATGTGCAGTTTTGGGCTACATATTCAGGACCTCCATCATCAGACAATCCCCTCTCCCCGGAGATCACCCTATGTTTCATGGAAGGCTTGTCCCCTCCTGAAATCCAGGACATACACGTGGTGTGTGACTTCCCGGATGTGTTCCCAGAAGAATTGCCTGGCATGCCACCTGATCGAAGTGTGGAGTTTGTCATAGACTTGCTTCCCGGTACTGCTCCAATTTCCAAGAAGCCCTACCGTATGCCGGTGGAAGAGTTGGCTCTGTTGAAGAGCAAATTGATCTCTGTTAGCAAGGAGTTCATCCAGCCTAGCAGTTCACCTTGGGGTTGTCCGGTACTCTTTGTCAAGAAAGGGATTCTACCGTGCCTCGTTGTCTCTGACTATAGACCGTTGAATGCGGTGACAATCAAGAACAAGTATCCTATTCCTCGCATCAATGATCTGTTGGATCAGTTAGCTGGTGCAAGAGTATTCTCCAAGATGGATCTGAGGTCAGGGTACCATCAAATAAAGATCAGAAAGGAGGATATCCCAAAGACGGCATTTGTTACTCGCTATGGCTCATATGAGTATACCGTCATGTCCTTTGGTCTCACAAATGCTCCAGCTACTTTCATGAGGCTCATGAATTCCATTTTCATGGATTATCTTGATAAGTTTGTCGTCATTTACATCGATGACATCCTCATCTATTCTAAAACCGACGAAGAGCATGATGAACACCTTCGGTTGGTTCTGACACGGCTTCGTGAACACCGTCTCTATGCCAAGTTCTCCAAGTGTGAGTTTTGGTTGGATAAACTTGTCTTCCTTGGACATGTAATATCTGCCAATGGTGTGGAAGTCATCCCCGACAAAATTCAAGCTATTCTAGACTGGAAAACTCCAATGTCAGTCAAGGACATTCGTAGCTTTCTCGGATTGGCGGGTTACTACCGCCGATTCATCGAAGCTTTCTCCAAAATAGCCAAGGCATTGACTGACCTTCTCAAGAAGGAAAAAGTTTGTATGGTCGGCCGAAGCTGAAGAGAGTTTCCAAACACTGAAAGCCAAGCTCACGTCCGCTCCTGTGCTTGTCCTGCCGGACACAAGCAAGGATTTCGTCGTCTTCTGTGACGCCTCTCTCAAGGTTTGGGCTGTGTGCTAATGCAAGATGGCCATGTGGTGGCTTATGCTTCTCGCCAACTTAAGCCGCATGAGCTCAATTACCCAACTCATGATCTAGAGCTTGCCGCGTGGTCTATGCTTTGAAGCAATGGAGACCATACCTGTTTGGTAACCGTTGCGAGATCTTCTCGGATCACAAGAGTCTGAAGTACCTCTTCACCCAGCCGGATTTAAATCTCAGGCAAAGGCGTTGGTTGGAGTTAATCACGGACTACAATGTGAGTCTGAACTATCAACCCGGCAAAGCAAACGTCGTGGCTGACGCGCTAAGTCGGAAGTCTATTGCAACAATCTGATGATTGAAGAGGCCCAACCTGCCCTCTATGAAGAGTTTGCCCGTTTGAACCTGGAAATTGTTCCTTCCGGCTACCTTGCAAATCTGGAGATCAAATCTACTCTTGTGGACCAGATTAAGGATGCTCAAAGCGTGACAAGGGTATTCTAAAAATCAAGGAGAACATTGCTAGCGGGAAGGCCAAATGTTTTTCTGTCAATGAATCGGAGTTGTTTATTTTGGTGACCGCTTGGTGGTGCCAAAGAAACAAAATTGAGGGAGTTGATCCTCCAAGAAGCTCATGAATCTCCTCTCTCTATTCATCCCGGTAGTACCAAAATGTACCAAGACCTTCGACCACAATTCTGGTGGACTCGTATGAAACGGAAATTGCTAGGTATGTTGCTGAATGCGACACCTGTCGACGGGTAAAGGCTGAACATCAAAGACCTGCCGGCACTCTTCACCCTATTGCTATTCCCGAGTGGAAATGGGATGAAATTGGTATGGACTTCATTACTGGTCTGCCGAAGTCTCCAAAGGGACATGATGCCATTGGGTCATCATTGATCGACTATCAAAAGTGGCTCACTTCCTCCCGTTCGTGTGGACATTACAGCTGCCAAGTTGGCAGACCTGTATACCTCTCGTATCGTCGTCCTTCACGGCATTCCCAAGAAGATAATTTCTGATCGTGGAAGCCTATTCACCTCCAAGTTTTGGACTAGTTTCCAAACTGCTATGGGAACTCGTCTTAACTTCAGCACCGCTTTCCATCCCCAAACTGATGGTCAGACCGAAAGAGTGAACCAAGTTTTGGAAGACATGCTTAGGGCATGTGTAATCTCTTTTGGCAAGGATTGGGAAAAGTATCTCCCTTTCGCGGAGTTCTCCTACAACAATAGCTATCAAGCTAGTCTGGGCATGGCTCCATTTGAGGTTCTCTATGGAAGAAAATGCCGCACTCCTCTAAATTGGTCTGAGACCGGAGAGAGGGCACTCTTTGGTCCAGATATCATCAATGAAGCTGAGGAGAAGGTTAGAATCATAGAGAAATCTGAAGATTGCTCAGTCTACAGAAGAGCTTATGACAAGCATCATCAGGAAATTCACTATGAAATTGGTGATAAAGCTTATCTCCGTCTCTCCCCTCGTGGCGTTCGCCGCTTCGGAATCAAAGGGAAATTGGCGCCTCGCTATGTTGGCCCCTTCACCGTTCTGGCCAAGCGAGGAGATCTTTCTTATAAGTTGGAGTTACCGGTCATCTTTCCCAATGTGCATGATGTGTTCCATGTATCTCAACTTCGCCGGTGTTTCAAAGATCCTATCCATGGGGTCAATCATGAAGAGCTGGATCTCCAGGAAGATCTTACTTATCGCGAACATCCTATCCGTGTCTGGACGAAGCCGAAAGAAAGACCCGAACAAGACTACCAAGTTCCTCAAATTCAGTGGTCTCATCATTCCGAGGAAGAAGCAACTTGGGAACGAGAGTCTAGTCTTCGTGAAGAGTATCCCGATTTCTTTCCGCAACCTTAGAATCTCGGGACGAGATTCCTGTAAGGAGGGTAGATTTGTAACAGCCCAAACTTGAGAACCTGAAAACCTGTTTAAAATTTTCGCTTTTGTGTTTAATTGCATCATGGCATCCATATTAAATTGATGGGCAACACACTAAATGGTTTAGCACCATTTGAAAACCACAATGCAAACTTGTTTCAACAAACTTCCAGGTAATATTTTGCACTTGCTCTAATTTACCAAAGGAGCAACATTTTGAATTTAGCAAAATGCCCTAATCCAAACCTATATGAACAAACGTGGTTCAAAACCTTTTATTTTGTCACACCAAAATTCGTGGAGCTTCTACAAGCTAAGGGGAGCCTCCCCAAATTTTTGTCATATTTCTCTAAAATAAGTTAGTGCCTTAATTAAATCTAGAAAGGAGCTACTAACTTTCTTTTAAAAGGGGAAAGGACCTATCCATGTTGGAAACAAAAGTGCAGGGGGTTTTGTGTAAGTTGGAAAATAAAGAAAAAGGAGAAAACCCCCAACCAGCCCACTCCCTCTCCCTCACTCTCTTCTCCATATTTTTCCTCTCCCCAAGAGCTCCAAAAGCTAACTCCCATGGCCGAGCTCGCCGCCGTTGATTGAGGAGTCCCCGAGCGAAACGAAGACCGCCAATAGCTCCGCCTCGCCGTCCTCTACCTCTCCACCGAAGGAATCGAGCCGGGAAGCCTTCAATCGAGCTCGCCGTCCACTACTTCCCCCGCGGTTGCCCGGAGCTTTCCCGAGCGATTCCGGCCATCTCCACCCACTCTCAAGCACCCCACGAGTTCAGGGTGAGCAAGCCTTCCAAATGCACCCCATTCTCCCTTCCTCCCCTCCATTTCGTGGATTCACCGTAGCTTAGTTCGTTTTCGTCGCGTTGACAAATCCGGTGTCAACCCGGAAATTTCCGGAACTGAACCCGGAATCACCCGGTACCAGACCCGGAATTGTCCGGAATCTATACCGGGTTAAGAAAAACGGTACTGGACTCGACCATTTTCGCCCGGTTCATACCCGGAATGACCCGGAATTAAACCCGGTGCCAGACCCGGTATAAAACCCGGAATGACCCGGTATAAAACCCAGAATTTTCCGGATTTCATTCCGGATGCTCCGTTTTAACCGGTTTCAGCCCAATTTTTGGAACTTGTTTACACTAATGTTTAAATCACCTAAACCATGCATTTCATCACATGATCATGCCATTCACATGCAAGTTAACCATAGGATCATCTATGCTAATTAACAAGTAAAGATGAATCTTGATTTAACTCCACGGTATGTTCGAAGTGCACCCCTCTAAGCACCCGAACCCCATTTAATTTGAATAGTTGAATCATCCTCCTCCCGGGGATTTAAAAGGCCATGTCATCATGTGTTTGCGCATTGCATTTGTTAGTCATATGTGTGGTGATTGATTGTTCTCTCCCGATGTTTGTTTCTCGTTAGATCAAGCAGCCGGGGTTACTCCGCAATACCCCGAAGATCCGTACTACCAGCACGTTGAGCAAGGCAAGCGTAATCCCCCTCTGAGCATATCTTATCCTATGTTTCCGCAAATATTTTCTCCACTATAATATTGCATGCGGTTCTAAATGTCAATTTTCTTGGATTAGAGTATCCTATAGTTGCATTAAGTTCCCTATGCCTTTTACCTGTTTCCCTCCTATTATCCATAGGGTTGTATTGTTGGCCGAGATACTTACTATGCTATGTTGTTGCTTAGCCATGCTTAGTTAATTTGCATAGCTATACGATGGATGGTTCATGTTGGAAACAGGTGTTGAGAAATGGTTGTTGGTGGAGGAAATTGTGGTGACGGATAAAAAATGCTTAAAGGTGGGGATGAGAGGCCACTGTGGTTGTGGTGTTTTGTCTCGTTCTCGCCGCCTAGGTGCGAGTTCTATACCTCTTGAACCAAGACTGAGCGTGCAACCATGCGTGAGGCCTATGCATTTGCAGGAACCCTCATAGACTAAATAACTCGAGCGGGGCTAGCCAGGGTCCTCTAGTTCGGGCTTCCATTTGCGCGTGCGTGATGATGGTGGGATGAACTGAGATGAGGATTGTGGTGTTAGGAAATGAGTGGCACGGGGCATGGTGTCGATGATCCGTGCTTCGTCCTCACTGATGATCCTGGGTTAGTCCTTAACGAGGGAGAAGTCGACACCGCTCCCACCCAGCCGGCTTTCCAAGGAAGAGAGCTAATGATCAGGTAATGGGCCGGACGGTACGCGTGGCAAACATTTGTACCCCTGCAGGGTTAAATCTTTTCGAAAAGCCGTGTCCGCGGTTATGGACGACTTGGGAAGTGAAGGTAAGATCATAGAATAACTTTAACGGAATGATTAAAAACTGGGTACTAGAGGTACCACTTCAAATGCAAGGTGAGCTTCCTCGAGGGTGATTCGGGGAGGTGCCTTTGATGAACAGGTACAGTGGTTGATGTTGAGAAAGGTGATGAAAGAAAGAGTACTTCTTACCTCTTTTGAAAATATTCTGATTAGTCGATGCCATTGAGTTATGTTTTTCATAAATAAAATCAGCTTTATGCAAAACAGCCATATAACTTTGAAAGCCTCATCGAGCATATATTAGCTCTTAATCTTGCGAGTTCGTCGAACTCAACGTCGTTTGTTTTGTTTCAGAGGAGGACTTCACCGATCTCGAGGTGGGTTCTTTGTGGACGTCGACGAGTAGTCTGGGGTTCCCAGGTGGCAGCTTGGGACATCCTGGAACAGCTGGCGCTGTGATGTTTATCTGTAGGCCTCTTAGGCCATATTTGGTTCTTGTTGTTTAGAACAACACACTTCGCTTCCGCATGTTGTAATGTTGGGTCTGTGACCTCTGGTTGTCATTTGCTATCTTTCTCTATTATAAGAGTTGAACTATATGATTTTGTGTCGTAGAGTCTGTGATGTGCCAGTTGTTCCACAAGTCTTGATCTCTCTATTATGCTTTGATGGTGTGCCTGCTGGTATCGGATAACCGGAGACACAGTATCACTGTATAGCAGTCAGGTCGGGGCGCCACAGCCTTGTCCGCCAAAGGGAGGCCGACAAGGTCCTCCTCGCCTGCTCTATCGACGGCTTCGCCGGCCGTCATCCACCCCGCGGGCGCCCCGTCACGGCTTGGGTCCCGCGAAGCGTCGCTGGAAATTACTACGTTCCCAGCGGCCTCTTTTGTGCTCCCCATTGACCTCGATGTCACGCCGAGCGCTGGGGAGGGGCCGTTGCTTGGCAAGACGAAGTCACGGTCGACGTCGGCCGCGGGCACCGTGCCCTATCCCTGCATGCTCGATTTCGACGAGATGCCTTCCACGACGCCGTCCAATCTGGCCTTTTTCAATGAGGTCGACAACGATGATCGTGTCATGGAGGACATGATCTTCGGTGGAGACATGTACACCAACATCGAAGACGTCGGGACGCAAGACCTGACCGCGGCCATGGCTGAGGCCAAGACGCAAGGCGAGACACAAGCCGATGGTGTCTCCATTGATGAAGAGCCACTTGATTTCGACGAAGAGCACGCCCGATTCACCGCCAATCTCAAGAAGAAGAACGCACGGACGGTGTCGTACACGGATAAGGAGGATCAAGTTCTATGTGAGGCTTGGATGGCATGTGGGCAATCCGCAATCAACGATGCTCAACAAAAGGGATCCGCGTTTTGGAGGAGGGTGTGGAGGCATTTCCATGAGTAAAGGAAATTGTCTCCTTACAAGATCGAGAGTGATCGTAATAAGGGCTCTCTTAACAAGAGGTGGTCACACATTCAAACAGAATGTAGCAAGTTTCAAGCCGCCTATGATCGTGTGAAGGCCCGGCCGGTGAGTGGCATTGGGGTTGAGGACCTTCTTCTCCAAGCATTGGAGTTCCACAAGAAGGTGTACAAGACCAAGTTCACCTTGCCCATTGTTGGGACATGATCACGGGATACCTGAAGTGGGTCGAGCTCGACAACTCCTTGAAAAAAGGGGGCGGCGATGGATCAAAGTAAAGGGCCAACGAAGATGATGATGATGTGGAGCCCGACCAAAGCTCTGGTGGCCGGGCGGTGCGGCCGAGGGGACACAAGTCCACCAAGCAAGATGCCAAGCGTGAGGCAGCGGCGGCTCAATTGGAGGAGACCTCGAAGGGGTTGATCCCGGCAAGGAGGAGTCCACCGCCGCAAGGTACGTGGAGAAACGCAAGGACAAGGAGGAGGACATGGCTTGCTACTTGGAGATGCAAAAGAAGAAGCTAGCGATATAAGCGGACCGGATCAAGACGAAGATAACCGGGTGAAGCTCGCAATGATGGCCGAGGAGAACTGCGTCAAGCTTGCGGTGATGGCCGAGGAGAACCGACTCATGATGGCCGACTTGAGCATCATGACCCGGAGCAAAGAGGTTGGATACTCAAGAAGCAAAAGATGATCCGCGGCCACGATGATGCTTGATGTCATTCTCTTCTATTTATCATGTCATTTAAACTAATTTGTATTTTTGAACTATGTGTCATTTGAAATCTTCATTTGTTTTGTTTGGGTGGACAAATATTTATATTATTTTGTATACCCATTTTGTATTTTGTTTGTTTCAAATTTGACAAAGAGGCAAATATGGTGCCCCATTTTGTTTTTGATTTTGGAAATGACCTTTTTTACGTTGGGCCGTTGAGGGCACCCCTAACCCCAACTTGACGGCGAGCAGGAGCAGAGAGCGTCGGCGGCGAGCGCGAGACTGCGCGACGACAGGGAAAAAGGGAGACGGGGACTGCGGGTTTGGTCAGAAAGAAGTCGAGTTTCTTTTTGCAAAATGTCACTCGCGACGACGGGAGGGAGTATATAGTAGTATAAGCTAGCTCGCTGATGCGTGACGGGCTGATGTATATGCATGCGTGTGGGTGGCAGACGCCTGCAAACGAGCATGCATGAATTTTGTCCAAACCAAGTTCACGTTAACGTTGAGTATGTCTGCCGCGCGCGAAGCCACATTGTATCGACCCAAACCAAACCGCCATCGATTAAACGCACCAAACCGACATGGCGTGTCGGTAAACGAAACCGACGTTGCATCGTATACCAATCCAACTCCAAATAAGAAACGAAACCGACGTTGCACCTTCATACTATATACGAGGCCTGGCAAATCACCAGTTCAGGACGAACCGATCGATCTTGTATCTATGCGGGGCTCTAGTCCTGGACGAGATCCTCCGCCTCTCCTCGACGAGCTCAAGGAGTCCACCTCTAGCCATGCATGGTGCAGGACGCGTTGAAGGACCGATCTGACTCCGGCAGGCCGAGCGTCGATCGCGTTCGTGTGCGGCGGGTGGAACGTCGTTCGCCTTCATGTACAACTCGATCCGCCGCTTCATGGCCGTGCATGCATGACGGGTTCAAGCTGCACCACATGATGCCCAAGTCGACGATCGCTGCTACTCGCAAACTTGTGCAACCAAGTTGAATCTTGCATGGCACACCCACCGTGTTCTAGAACCACACGGCGAAGTCGGACGTCGGAGCGGACGAATCGCAGGATGTCAGCCGGCAGGATGTTATGGTGGTGGCGATCACGCTCACGATCAACACCGCGGTGCATGCCGGCGGCCGTCACCGTGCAACCGTGCCCGGCCGGGGAACAGGGTACGTGCCCGGAGACCAAAAAGAAGAAAACTATACTACTGTAGGACAACTACAGATGGGCACACGGTGCCGACTACAGATACACGTATTGCATGGACTCTCTACACTACGGGCACATGGTGCCGACCCAACCCTACACTAGATAGTAGTCCGGGTTAGGCCTACACGTACACGTCGGCAGGCTCAGCAGCTCGCATGCACAGGCTGGAAGCATCAGGAGTACCGGCGCCAGCCACGGCAGCGCGCTCGGGTCCGGCGACAGGACGAACGAGGGCCCAGCCCAGTAGTCATCCTCGTCATCATCTTCTTCAACCTCGTCGTCGTTTTCGAACTCCAGCTTCCTCTTCGTCTTCGTCTCGACTCCATGAAGACATCGTTAGCGCTGAAAAGATTTAATGAAATGTTTTGGCCGGAGCCGATACCACTCCCGCTTCGGTGTATTTAAGCTGAGATAATCGTTCTCAAATACGCGATGTGGGACTAAACTAAATACGCGATACGGTTCTGTCCACCGTTTAATTAGTGTCCCGGTTAACAGCCCATAATTAAAAGCTACTCCCTCCCGGTACGCTCTAATTGGGCCTCCGATCGTTTTCTAATTGGGCCCAACCCGCGGTCCTTTCTCGACAGAGACGACCTCTCGCGGGAAATAAAAAAACTCTCGCCGGATTGCGGCGGCGGCTGCGGGCCAGGCGCCGGGTACTCGCGCGTTACGGAGGCCGCCTCCGGCGGAAGATCGGCGGCGACCGCGGGGTATCGCGCGGCAGATATACCGAGCCCGGCCTCTCCGACCATGCCCACCTCGTCCCTCGCCGGCACGCTCTCGCTTCTGCCTCTTGCGGCGGTTGCCCATGGTCGCCGCCGGTCGCAGGCGTCAACTTGCCAAGCGTAGGCGGGACGGGGACGCGTCAGACGCCGCCCCGCGGGTTGCTTGCCCCTCCGTGGTGCGTCGCAGCGCCGGCGCTGGCTCGAGCGATGCGGGGCTCATCTTCTTCCACGCCGGTGGCATCGTCCTCCTCCTCCTCCTCCCCTATCTTTCAAGCTCGATTTTGCAGAAGCTCTTCACCGCGACGCACACTCGTCCTAACCACCTTGCTTGTTAACGGCAGGGAGCAGTCATCAGTGAGGAAGACGCCACACCCACGAGCGTGCTCGCTAACCACCTTTCTTGTCTCTGATTTTTCGGGATGGAGAAGCTAACGAAGATGTGAAATGTGGGGATTGGCCAATGATATATACAGTAGCTGTTTAATGTGCTTGGTGTTGTTAGCTAACTGTATTATGTTCTTCTGTATCAGCAACCATTGTCACCATATAAAATTCTGAATTTCAGCAACATACTTAACCATCCAATAGCAGTATATAGGCAAGTATATGTCTGAGAGTTATGTGGTCTAAATTCTGAATGCCATCATGTTTGATAGTCTGCGACTACACAGGCACAAAACCTGACAAAGCAAGTTGAATGAATTTCTAATATCTCAAGTACCAAAACCTGCAGGGCACCTGATACATGCCATTTCAGCTGCTACTCTTGTCCAACAAGCACTAAGTCACAGAAAATAAAAGGAAATTAAACTGGCAATAGAAATAGAGTTAATAGCACCAGCGGTCACACAACTCGTCGTCGATGTGCACTTAAGTCACACATCTGGATAACTGAATTTTTTGGTCACACAACTCGTCATCTGGTGCACTTAAGTCACTGACCCCACCTGTCAGGCCGTTTTCCGTTGAAGTTGATGCTGACTGGACACGCAATCTTGCAAAAAAAACCTGTATTTTTGTACATTTGCAAAACCCCCCTGTATTTTTGGACATTTCAAAAATTCCGGGGTTTTTTTGAAAAAAATACAGGGGGGTTTTGCAAATGTACAAAAATACAGGGGTTTTTTTTGCAAAATTACGTGTCCAGTCAGCATCAACTTCAACGGAAAACGGACTGACAGGTGGGGTCAGTGACTTAAGTGCACCAGATGACGAGTTGTGTGACCAAAAAATTCAGTTATCCAGATGTGTGACTTAAGTGCACATCGACGACGAGTTGTGTGACCACCAGTGCAAATAACTCTAGAAAATAAAAGGAAATTAGTTCGGATAAACGCAAATTCTCATCCATTGCAGGAATTCAATGCATGAAACAAAGATAACATAGGTAAAATCATTCTTCCATTTTACAAATTTGGTGTCAAATAGCACCATTTTACAAATTCCCACTGTATGAACATCAGTTGGGGGGTGTATATGAACTTCACTAGGATTATTGCAGCCAATAAACGCCTCATATTCCTCTTGCCTATTGTGCTTGATAGCTACAGGGATTATTTTGTCCACAGGTGCGTCAATGTTCAACACACTTGATGATAAGATTCCATGCCTTCATCTGAGTGCTTCGCCTTTTGGATTAGATCTTCAATCTTATTACGGATGGTTGAAATCTTCTCTTAGCTACTGGTTCCATGGCACATGTTGCTTGCTCTTGATTGTTTGCCATTGGAGACTACCGCTCGATGATGCACTAGCGTTTAGCAGCACGTGAGACAGAGAACAAATGAGTTGCAATCGCAGCACCGTTAGACACCTGCAAGTGAGATAAATAGGAATTAATATACGTGTGGATTGGCACCTGCTAGTGGAGATGCGATCGCAGCAGCGTGCATGGGATGTGAGCAGTTGAACGTATCAGCGTCGGAGGAGAGATGCGCTCGGCGTTCGCCACCGGCCGCCGTCGAGAACTCGAGATCGCATCAAGTGGGCACGATCTAGTCGGGGTCCAGGGGGATTTCTAAAAAATTCTGATATTGTGGACTAGGATAGAGACATGGCGAGCGGGCGGTTAAATGCAAAGATTCGTTCAGCCTAATATGAGCCGCTTGATCTAATCGTTGGGCTAATATCGCAGGGATGCACGGATACACGAATAGATGGGATGCACAGGATATGTTGCCTTAGTTGTAACTATAACTAGCATGAATCATGAAACAAATCTAACGGTTCATGGCGTTTTTATCATTTGCAGCCTCGCTTGCGATGAAAAAATCTTAGCTGCAAACTAAATTGCAATTCATAAGTGCTTAGATAGTGTACGACTCGACTGAGTACTAGCTTAAAACTAACAAAACTGTATTTCTTATGGTATTTAGGAGCTCTTGGAAACATAGTTCAAAAAGCCGGATCATTCAGTGAACCATTAGGCGACTCTCCCTGGTTCAGCGGTCAGACTGCCGGCTTACCTGGTTTGTTGGCAACAAAAAAAATGTCATTTTAAAATAAAATTTAAGCAATTTTAGTAAAAACTGACCAAGTAATGTGTACTTCAGTTAGAAATCACAAAGCAGGTTCGGCCCAACTGGTTACTCGTCTCTCGAGCTTCACCAAGCAGAAGTTCCCCAAGTTCTAAAATATGCTTGGAAGGCGAACGAGCACTTCACTGAGTGAGCTTCCTCCTTTCTTCTTTCTACCTCTTCCTATTCTTTATCATGCCATGGATCCCCCTCTCCCTCTGCTATCACGACCACCATTTGCCACCCGTGATGACTGTTGCGACCTCTAGCGAGCAGAAGTGAGAAAGACGTCCTCTCAGATGGACGGGCAATAAAATTAGGGGGTGCTAGGGTGAGGCTCACTGACGACGGAGAACTGTGGGACTTGGGGGATGTTGGGGGCCAGTGATGGATTGGTTGAGGCCAAGACTGAGAGGGCAATACAGCGATGTGTCCGCGAGCGGCGGTGGCAGGCAGATTCGGTTGGTGGTGGATGCAAGGGAGGATGTGATTTGAAGGCGAGGACGGTGATCCCTTCTCGCTCCTCTCCGACTAAGGCGACGTTGTTCTCCTCCCTCCCCCCTTCATTCTGACATGAAAAAAGACTTGTGGGCTACCAGAATTTCGACTGTGCCCTTGGTACCCCTAAATTGCCCTTTAAGTTTATTTATGATTTTCTTCTTTTTCTTTATTCTGTAGCAACTCACGGGTATTTTCTATTGAATGGCCCTTATTGTGGTCGCTATTATTTTTCAATGTGTATTCTGTTACAAAGCACAGGCACCTTGCTAGTCTATACCTAATATCGTACGTCAAACTTTGGAAAGTGCAAATGGCACCCGATATACACATAGCTCTTTATTTTTAAAAATTCCAAAATAAGATTTCCGAGCAGCTCAGCCTCCAAAAGGCCGCACTCATCGAACTTGGGTTTTCATTGTTTTTTTTTACTATTTGTCACCTGCCAAAAAAACTTTTCGTCGACTGAACGTTTCGTCCGTTCGTTGCGGAAGCAGGTCTGCAAAAATTGGTACCAAAGCGGGCATCCAAACAAAACAATCTAGACTTGCAAAAAGGTTATGATGCATGTGATGTACTCCCTCCGCCTTTAAATACAAGGCACTTCATACTTTTAGGACCAATTCTGACCGTTAATTTTGCCTACTAAATCTGAGTTATATACCACAAAAAATATGTCATTGGATGCATATTTCAAAGAACTTTCTAGTGATACATTTTTATAAAATAGAACTCATATTGTTGAACAAAATAAAAGCCAAAGTTTAACACGAAAAACAAAATGGCCTCGTATTTAGGAAGTGTTGTAACGACCAAACCAAACCGCCATGGATCAAACGTTGCATGTCGGTGTCCAAACAAGAAACGAAACCGACATTGCATTGTATTCCTATACCAGCACATAACTGATTTTCAATCACGCGATCAATTCCCAACACGGATAAACGAGACGCACGTCTGACAACATCCCAACATGCTGATCCCCGAGGGTCGGTGGTTACCTGGACTTTCAGTTCTACATAATTCGAATCTAGCTGTCGGCTCCATTATATAGGAAGCCAATATCAATTGGACAGACCTATTAAAAAAGGCTCGGCCAAAACATAATTGGCACGCAGCCCTATTTGACAAAACCTTATACTCCCTCCATTCAAAAATAAGTGTCTCAAGTTTGCACAAAAGTGGATGTATCTATAAGTGTCTCAAGTTTGCACAAAAGTGGATGTATCTAGACATGAAACATCCACTTTTGTGCAAACTTGAGACACTTATTTTTGGACGGAGGGAGTACAATATATCGTGATAATTGTCCTACCTACCAGGATGCCCTTATCATCCGGATGCCCTTATCAAAATAAGATATGCCTCATCTTCTCTTTAATGTCATGCTCACGATGCGTGGCAGATACCCTGGACGAGATCCTCTGGCTCACCTAGACGCTAGGGGTGTTTGTTTGGGTTTTACTACCTTTTCGGTGGAAAAAGTAGGACAAACAAACAAACAAACAAATGGGGGTGCTTTGGATGTTGGCTTCGCTGAAGCCACCGAGCGAAATACACTGTCGAGAGAAAGCAAGGTGCTTCGTGTGGCTTTCCGAAGCTTTTGACTTACAATCGAGCCATTATTTCTATCTGCCCATGTCGTTTGTCTTAATTACGTTGAATTGCCATCGAGCGTTTTCTGGCTTCACGTGGGCCGTCTGTGGTGTGTGTTGCTTGCTTTCTAGCGTGAGCTGCAACCGTTGGCGGGTACTGCTACTTATTGGGTTGCGTGTACGGTAAATTTAAAAAAATCGTATTGCTACGCAACAACTGCCAAGATCTACTATGAAGATACATGCGAATACGAAGATCCAAAGATTTAGATAGTATACGTTACCAACACCGTAGTTGCGGAAGAAGTGTCGATGACGTAGTCGATGAAGCGTGTAGACGATTCCCTCAACCAAGCCTGGTAAAGAGATGCCGACGTCCTCTCCTCCTAGCCTTGTCACCTTGATTCAATAGCGTGAGGGTCAACCGTCAAGATCGATGGATCACCCCTCCGAGAGCTTGCACGCGTACGCTGGAAAGGTTCAGCAGGGCTTCGTCCAAGCTTGAAGCACTACTGGTGTATATGAAGGTGGAGATCTCAACACATGAGAAGGAGAGAGAGAGATTAGATCTAGTCTAATCGGATAGGTTGCCTCTAATTAGAGGTTCCTCTAATCCAACTAGAAGAGGTATAAACTTGAGAGCTAATTGTGTGTCCTCCAAATAGGACGGGTGGGGTTTATATAGATGGCCCAAGGGGTAGGGGGACTTGGGGAAGGGGAAAGCCCCCAACCCCAACTCGGTTTGGGAGGAGGAGTTGGAGTCCTACTCCAACTCCCTCCCCCATCCCTTTCCTTGCCGTCGCCGGCGGGTGGGGCCCGCCCTAGGCCACACCGAACTAGGGGGTGGGGCCCACCTACGCCGCAACGACCTAGGGGGTGGGGCCCGCCCTAGGCCGGCCCGCCCTTGGCCGACGCCTCCGCCGTCTCCCCATGGGCCACAAGGGCCCACTAGGGTTTCGGCAGGGGGGGAGCCTCCCCCTTTGGCGCCTTGGCCCACCACCACCACATGGTGGTGCGGCTATCTTGGTGGGCCCCTAGGGCCCATCTTGGTAGCCCCATGGTGGGTTCCAATTTTATTTATATTTTCCAATAATTAATTAATAAATTAATCAATTAATTATTTTGTCTAATTTAATTCCAAATAAACATTTTCCTTTTACAAAAAATTCCCGAAATTAATTACTTATCATATAAGAACTTTTTACATGATCCGGGACACCTAGTGTCCGCTTACAAAACTCACTGGATAAATATTTCCATCCTTTATAAACCCTCGGAATAAATCCGACTGTGATAGCAACTTCTATCACAAAATAATCTCTCTGATAAAATCATATCTATCACGCAGATACCATTCCGGTGATACACTCTCCATGTTCCAGACCTACCAAATGCACAACTAACCAATCCTAGTTTAAGCGTGTCCACTCTACAGGTTCGATAACGTGTAGCTATAATTGGATATCCATCCAATCACCGGCCAGGGTCAGATCCGAGGACGACCTGAATAACTGCTACCTTTATGCGAAGACACTCTGTTGAACCTGTTGGTTATTTAATACTATCATTCTCATTACTCGCGATATGAAAACTCCGCCCGAGATATAGATCCGTGGATGTTACCATCATTGATTCATAACATCTTTGTCTATCTCGTTAACCGGCAAGTTCCCTTTACTCATTTCTGTATTATGATATCCCACACGGTGTAACTTCAGCATGCATTGTCTGCAGAACATATTGGATACCTTTATAATACCAAGAGGGCCCAGGGTGTATCTCTCTTAACACGAGGAGTAATTTCCCATCTCAGAACATTAGGATATACACACACCTTGAAGTTACCCAGTGACTGCCGTTTTGACACCCAGTTACGGCCGTGCCGTTGACAGAGCCAAAATAACTCTTCCAGTATGCATAACCCTAATAACCTCATGGTTACAGGACATGTTATATAATAACCTTACTGTGATAAAGCTAAGGACAAAAAAAACAATTTAACGGAATCTCTTAGCATATCAAAACTTGGGTAGGACATATAATTATCCAATAATATGCCACTCATTGATACTGACATAAACAATGTCCATGACTAGGAAAGCAGTGTCATCTAGCAATCAACGAGTTAGTCCGTAAAGCAACTAGGGTATATTTTTACATGTTCATATTCTCTACACGTGCGGGTGAGTTTTCCTCTAAATCACGTATTCAGAAATCACCGCAGTTATAGCATAGAGAATACAAATCATAATTAATGAATCAGATGTATAAATACATTGCCTTTTGGGCATACATCCAACAGTCTCCCACTTGCACAACTGGCAATGTCTAGTTTGCATAAGTTTAACATCTTGATCGATGTTTGGTGTTTCTCATGCTCACTCTTGTGTGGTTGACGTATTGTCCTTTTAGTCCCTTCTGGGACTATGTGAACTTTATTCTTTTATGCACAAAGAAATACATCTTTCGTGCACAACCTCAATTGATCATATGATTACTTGTAGCATCTGGTCATACGAGGTGAAACCTTAGTACTTTAACCAAGAACACAATTTCATTGTTCTCACAATTAGTAGTTTCTTTTGTATAGAACCACACCTAGTTCATCATTGAACCGACAACTTTTCCTTTGGAAGTTATTATGCTCCCACTGTCTTTGCTTGTTGTAGTTTTCGTAATATGGCCTTATGTTTTTCATAAACATCCCCATGATTTGTGATGTATAAAATTCAGAAAATTTTGTCATCTAACCTAGTCTTATCCTTTATACTTATCTCATAAGATTTTCCAATGCAACTCTTACATTATGAGCATTTCTCACTTTTGAAGTAACTTCTTCAAAATACACCTTATGGAGAATTCTCATCTCAATTGGAGTCAATTGAACTTTTATCAAATTCAACTTGTCAACAATCAAGTTTGACTAATTTTGTTTTGATCTTAAAATTTCACACTTTCAAAAATTCCTTTAGGACCAAGATAATAAATCAATTGATCATACTCACCACTGTACGAAACAAAATGGATCTTGCACATGAATTTCTCAAACTCTTCTATGAGCCTCCTGTTCAAGAATAATATCTAAAACATTAGTGAAATTTTTGCAACATTATACCTCACCAATATACAGAAACTTCCATATATGATGTGATTATTATGTTCCAAACATGTGTGTTATTAATTGCCTTTAATAACATAACATAATCAAAACAAATCAATCTTATATTACATCATTCAAAACCGAACAACATAATTAAGCTCCCACTGATTTAATTGAAATTCTGACTTCCTTTTTTTCTCTAGAACTTAAAACAAAACTTTGTTTCTTGTTTCTCATTTAATATCATTAATCTATTTGTGCTAGACAAATATTTCCTTTTATGATTTAGATTTGCATTCAATTAACAAAAACCCTCGAGTTGTACAAAGTACACGTCCTCGATCTATTTTTCCTTTGAAAAGAATTTTGTCTTTGTCAATATCTTATATAAACTCTTTATCATAAAACATTTTCTTGATCAACCAAAAAGATCCTTATAAAGTTTATCATAACTTAACAATAATGATATTAATATGTACATGACATCTAAGTCATATCCTATTGGGGTCTTATTATAGCACATTCTTTTCTTTACTTTGTTTTAGCATATTAAGTTTCCTAGAAACTTATTTGCCACCTAATCTGGTTAAGTGAACTATCTTGACAAGACGTCATGCATTTAATTGCATTGACTCTCGGTATTAGTCTAAAAGACTCGTCAATTGGAATTGCTTTCGTTTGCACAACATCTGATAACTATTTCCGAAGATTCAATAATCTCTTCAAGATTTCACCATTCTCCCACTGAATTCTGTAGAGGAATAAAATGCCTCAAGAATCACATTTATCTTAGGGGCAAAACATTGTCACTTATGTGGTGGTTAAAAGAGGATTTACAATTAACTTATTGGAACAACCTACAAAGTAAATTTTATTTATCTTCCTCCTTTAGGACCAAGTTCTAATCCTTCATAAAACTTGGGACCCAAATTCTTTGTGTCTCTTTATGTTTATCTTTCAAAACTATGGAACAATAAATAAGATAAATATTTCTAAGTCCTTACATTATCTTAGAACTGAACTTCTTTTCAGAAATTCTAAGTATCTAAAATTATCACGTCCCTTTATGTCTATCTTTCAAAACGATGACATGAACTTTTAAAAGACTATCTTTTGTGCTAAAACTAAAAACATGCAATTAATACTCTAAATTAGATTTCTTGGAATATGATTCTGCAAATGAAAAATCTTAGCAATTTATTTAATCAAACTTGATCAATACATGAATCGAAATTGAATTTCTATTCATTATATTACTAAGACAATATTTCTAAAACATTATTGTGCAGTTTCAAGATTTCAATAAATTGTTGACTATCTCTCAACTCATCCTTTATTGACTTCACTATGTGCAATATCTCAAAGATCCTTTCATCATGTATATGATGCATTTGAGACGATAGTGCCACTCGAAGGTGGTATCAACATATTCACAACATATTTCAGAACAAATGATATTCCCATAAATCAAAAGATTTGTAACTTGATCATCCATGAAGGGATCGATCCAAAATATTCTTCGATAAACAGGACATTAAATCCCACAAATTCACAAGAGTATTTCCATCGCCAAAATGCGACCTCATTACACTAAATTGGGCCGAAACCCCCAAATCTTTCAAACTTAATACTGAAAAGTAAATTGGAGATATCTTCATCTTGTGGATGAAACTCCATGCGCCGAGCTTGACGCACATCACCATCTTTTACTCCTCCGTCACCTTACTTGCTGCATCTCCTATATCAAGTGCATAAAATAATTAGCAATTGATACTCCAGAGTTACTAGTAAGATTGACACATATCATTTAAGTATAACTCTTATACCTTTCTTGCCTTTAGAAGACTTCTTCTTCTGCATCAGGAATTTCTTGCAGTTCCTCTTCCAGTGTCCCTTCTTCTTGCAAAAGAAACACTCGGATTCCTCCTGAGCCGAGACCACAGCCTTTTCCAATGCGTTAGAATTTTTAGACTTCTTCATTCTCTTCTTCTTGAAATATGCGGTTTGGGTAACTGATGGCCCTTCACGTAGTTACCTGCGTGAAAAGTAAATGGGTTAGGTTGAGACTCCAAGTGCAGAGTGTGTAGTAAGTGGAAGACGTGTTTTCCCCACGAGGGGTGACTCGAGGGTTTAATATCGAACTCTCGGGGAATCAGTAGTGAAGATTTATCTTTCCTATCCTTCTTTTGGTTACCTATAAAACAAAGTAAATGTTTTGGTCCTCAACCTCACCTAGTGGTTGTCAAGCACAAGGTGTGAGAATGATATCAAGATAATATGCAATGCAAACAAGAAATAAATATGCAATGGTGGTAAATAAATATGCAAGGATGGTGGTAGCAATGATAAATGATATTTTTGGGTTTTATATATGAATGCAAGATGAAAAGTGTTTTTGTATTTTCGGATTTTTAAATGGCAGAAAATGGTAAAGTGGTAAAAGTTGTTGGAAAGGTGTTTCTTATGATTAAAAATGGACCGGGGTTCATGGTTTCACAAATGCACTCTCTCTTTAATAAAGTGGTAGACAATGGAACACTAGAGTTGACATATGAGATTGCAACACAACAGTTTAATGACAAGTTATAATTATATGGGCATCACGTCCTAACATAGAGACCTTTTGGTTATTAGTTCTCTTATACTCCACCAAGATGCGAACTAAATCATAACACCTCAGTAATTAAGATAACTCAGAGTATAGCAATAAGTATCATGACATGAAGTTAAAATAAGAACATGCTAGATCTAGTCATGGAGTAGTGGCAATGGTCACACCCACATCTCCGGTAGCATGGTATTTCTTTTTATCCCTAGTGAGGCAACAAAGTAAGGTAGAGATACCCAAGTGGATCGCAGAACTTTCTCTCACGTTCACTGCACTAGCCACCCCCGTTACTCCAACTAATGCACACGTTCCCCCTCACACGCTCTCATAAACATGCTTGATCATGACAAGTAAATAAGAACGGGGTACATAATATGCATCTACTTTCATAACTGAAACAAAACCATTGCAATCTCAAACATATATTAACTCATAAAAAGATCCACCACAAAGGTATTACATAGATGACCGTAATCATGTTCAGCAGCTCATACGGTACTAATTAGTGAAGCTCAGAGAGAGGAGAGATACATAAGTTACTTCCACAAACCCATAGTCCAGAGGTGGACTACTCCCTCTTCATCATGGAGACGGTGGAGAAGTCGTTGGAGAAGATGGAGACCACGCCGGCAGCGCCCCGCGGAGTTTTCCCCCTCCAATCTACAACTCCAGGTCTCTGTTTCGGTGTTTCTGTGTTTTGCGGCGCTCCTCTTCGAAGGCGTCGGGGACTATTTTTATAGTCGGTTTTAGGTCAAGATGGAGTCGTGGGGAAAGATCGACGGACAACGGAGCTCGAGGCTCCAGATGGGGGTCCCACGCGGCCCATGTACCTGGCGTGGGCCACCCTCTTTTGGGCCTCGGGCCTCCGCTTGTTCGCTTCCTTCGCTCCCAAGTCTTCTTCCTTCCAAAAATTGATGCTCGTAAATTTCCAGGTCATTTGGACGTCGTTTGGGTCCCTGAAACATTAAAATATAAAATAGGGTTTTCTGCCTGCACAGGGTTAATTCCATAAAAATAGGAAAATCATGAAATATTCCAAAAATCATTATAAAACAGTGATATAACCCTTATATGATGCAAATATGACTGGAATATAAGTAAAATAATGCAAAGTTCATGTATGCATTTTACATGCATCAACATCCCCAAGCTTAACCTATACTCGTCCTCGAGTATGAAGGTGATAAAACTAACATGGACTTTGCAATTTAATACTAACAATGGATATCAAAGATGATTACTATTGCTACATAGAGTCAAATGTTCATTCTTAAAAGGAGTAGCAATATGCAAGATAGTTTATGAAGTGATATCAAGTATTCAATGCAAGGATGTTCAATGATAATTCACAAAGTGTAACATAAAAGAAAGTACTATGGACCACATGTATGCATAATGAAAAGAAAGAACATCCTATAATGGCCATAGAGTATTGATGAAAATCTGAATATAAAAGGTGGACACTTTGGAAAGATATATATGAGTAGAGGTAAAGCATGAATAAGTTTCATCTAACTTCTGAACTTCTCTACTTAAGTTAATGATTGTAATGTGGTAATCCTTGGTGTCAAGCTCTCATTCCCCTATCATAGCATCTTGAATGATTAAGTTTAAAGTGAAAGCAAATATGAGTAGTGTGCTTGACAAAGTACAGGTTGAAAGTCTCATGCCCCTTGAATACAAGTACCTACTCCATGTGTTACTCAACTTGGAAACAAAGCAAGTTCAAGTTAAATATCATTGTAAGTAATAATAGTATCATTAAGAGCGTCAACTGGGGTACCTCTTGTCCCAGGATATGGAACAAGCCCATATCAAAATGACAAGACAAACAAACACAATGAACAATCTCAACACCCTTTTTATTTACCATTAGATAGCTTTTTATTGTAAGGTGTATCACAGAAGGTTCACCATAGCATGTAAGTAAATTTCCACCATGAATGATGCATGGCTTAGATTAGCGGCCCAGGCGTCTCTCTAACCATTTATACAAACTCATTTAAACTACTTCATTTCCACATTTATTTCACCCATGGTAAGCATCCATAAACAAAAGTACATGATATCAACTAAATGAATGAAGTGCATGTTGAAAGCTTGCCATGTGACAGCACATATGAGCTAACTCTCAACCAAAGACATTTGTCAAGCCCACAACATCATAATTTTAATCACAATGGGTCATATTTTATTTATGCAATGAAAGTAAAGTGTGCATCAAGTTCGAGAGAGCTCTATAACCAACTTTTCCCATAACAATCAACAACATAAGCATTTTCATTCAGAGGTATAGATAACACAAATATCATGATAAACATACTCGGAATAGCATAAAGCTAATAGGTAGATATGGTGGACTCACTGGAAAAACTTTGGTTGAAGGTGTTGGAAACAAGTTTTTGCTTGTTGGAATTTTTGGGCTAGCAAGAGGGAGAAAGTTGACCATCTAAATGCATGCATGAGTGTCCATAGAACTAACTAATCCATGTTAAACAAAAAATAACATTCAGCATCAAAACATGAATAAAAGATAGCTCTTGATAAAATACTTGCAAATTATTACTCATTAACAAGCTCATGAATCATGCAACTATATGTATCTTTTAAAATCAACTCAACATCCCTTTTCCCAATATAATAGCATCCAACATAATTCAACCCAAATTTCCAGTAGCTCTCTATATAAATGATAGTGTGGTGGTCTCACAAAATAAAAATCAAACCAAAAAAAAGACGCTCCAAGTTTATGCGATAAAGTGTTTCGATCGAAAAACAGAAGTTAGACGTGTGCAAACCGAGAGTGTGTAGGTCCAGTGGGGTTGTCTTCACATCCCCAAGCTTATGGTCTTCACCATCCTTGGATAGCTCTTGGTGCATCTCCTCTAATCCCTGTGAAAAAACTTCAAAACACCGTTTCTCCCATTTCTTTTCTGTGGGGTGCATTAGTAGTGATAAACAAATAGATTTCTTGCTGCATATAATCCTTAACAAAAATTCATATGAATGTCCAGAAAGTGTATAATGTTGTATGCCTACTCATAAACTCAATTGGATAAAAAGATTCAAGTTAAAAGTTAAGCATGCATCAAACAAAATGGGACAGAATCTGTCCAGAAAAACAGCAGCAGCAAAACGTATTTTTCTACCCTACTTAACTTTGTCGAAAAATTCCGAAAAATTCATGCATACAGAGGATGAAAAGTTGCAACTACAGTTAAATATGAGCTCATTCGGAGTTACAGAATAAGAATTAAAAATCATACCGTGCACAGATTCGTGCAGGAATAAAATCTCCGAACGCTATAAGCAACTTCTTCAAACCAAAATGAGTAAAACTTGGCACTTTATTAAAAATTCCAGAAACTAAACTAAACACAAAGTCTCTTGTTACAGCAAGAGGACACAAAGAAAATCACAAATAAAAACAACCGGGTTGCCTCCCGTAAAGCGCTTTCTTTATAGCCATATAGCTAGGCTTCTTACTTGATGTTTATTGTGGACGAAGCTCATGAGGGAGCTTGAACTTTGATGTGTCCCTCTTCCTTGGAAGTGTTCATGCATAATACCAGGATCCCATGGTGTTCTCAAACCAATCAAAATAATAGTCAAGTTGAACCCTAGTTGAGAGAAAAACAAAACACAAAAGTAATAACAACGAAGTCTAACTTTCTTTCTATGCATTGGCATTTTGTATATGAATGAATCACCATAAATAGAAGTTTCCCAATGCATATTAACAATATTTACTTGCAGCATATAATTATTAGTAACATAAAGAGGGTTCTTATCACCTCCTCTTTCATAATAGTTGCAAGTAGTAGAAATAAATTCAACCATATAACCACAAGAATCATTCAACTTAGATAATTTAGGCACATAAAGAGGATTATTAAATTTATTATGGAATTCATTAGCATGCTTCCCTCTTTCAAAATAGTTAATAAGATCAATATCAAGTTTACTATCATGATTGCAACAAAGATTTGGAACTAAAGATAGTTGCAAATCACATAAGTATTTCTCAACATAAGCAAATTTCTCCTCTATGGTGTAAGTGGAGAGTTCAAGAACAAAGTAGGACTCTCATGAGTAAGAGTACCATCACAAACAGCAAGTATATCATTTTTATCCTACATAAATAAGTAACAACTTCTAAACATGGAGGATTATCAATAAGCATAGGACCATCATCTAAAGCATTATCATATAGCATATTTAAGCAACACTCCTCATTATCATCAATAAGTTCACTAGTAGCATTGAAAAGTAAAGGAGCATTATTAGTTTCATCATAATAGCATGGGTTATCATATAGGACCATAGAATTTTCAGTTTGACACTCATCATAACATGGATTCTCATAAATAACAAAAGATTTTTGAGTTTGAGTGCTATTATCAAATGTTGATGGTGAAGTTGGGAGATCCAACTCTTCCCCAAGCTTAGGTTGGAGCACATCCATTTCAATCTCCTCTTCACATACTTCCTCTTCCAAGCTTATGTTTTCATCCTCTTCCTGCAAAATATTAGTACTTTCCATGGAAGCAAAATTCTTTCTTTAACATAAACATTATCACTAAATTCCTTTTTGCAAAGTTGGAGAAGAATAGAAATGTGTCCTTTCATTACACGAGCTTCATGACTAGTTGCAAAAAAATTATCAATAAGAAAGTCTATCTCATGGGCTGCAACATAAGCAATATATTTCTCAACTTGTTCTATATCATGGCATGCAAATTTACACTCTTGATAAGAAGCAATAATAGGATCACTATTATACTTACATTGATAGAGAGAGTGTTTATAGTCTTTTCTAAAGCAGCAAGTTATATTATGTAATTCACAAAACTCAGTGGCCATATCATTAAGATGTTCAAGCAATTCAAGCATTCTATTTCCTTCTTTGGTTGATCGATATTCATAGTAAGCTCCCATAGTTTTGACAAAACCTTCCTCCATAGCGTATGATACGTCTCAAACGTATCTATAATTTTTGATGTTCCATGATGTTATTATATCAATTGCTACATGTTTTGGTTACACTTTATATCATTTTTATGCATTTTCTGGGACTAACCTATTAACAAGATGCCACTGTGCCAGTTCCCTGTTTTCTGCTGTTTTTGGTTTCAGAAAATCTATTAAGGAAATATTCTCGGAATTAGATGAAACAAAAGACATCGTCAATAATATCACGAGGAGATCACGGAGTCCAAAGGGGAGTCGGAGCAGACCCACCAGGGGGCCACGCCACACTAGGGCGCGGCCCAGGGTGGGCCCGCGCCCTCCTATGGCGTGGTGCCCCCCTCGTCCACCGACGCCGCCTCTTCGCCTATTATTCTCCGTGACGCGAAAACCCTATTACGGTCGATCATTTTCCACGAAAAGTTCCGTCGCGGCCGTTATCGTCAATCTCAGATCGGAGGAGTTCTGAAGCTCTTCCCGGCCCCTGTCGGAGGGGAGATCATCACGGAGGGCTCTACATCACCATGCCTGCCTCCGGAGTGATGCGTGAGTAGTCCACCCCTGGACTACGGGTCCATAGCAGTAGCTAGATGGTTGTCTCTCTACCTTGTGCCTCCATGTTTAGATCTTGTGAGCTGCTTAACATGATCAAGATCATCTTATTGTAATGCTTAGATGTTGTGTTTGCTGGGATCCGATGAATATTGATACCATGTTTATTCAAGTTGTTTATCTATGTGCTCTTGATCTTGCATGCTCTCCGTTGCTAGTATATGCTTTGGCCAAGTAGATGCTTGTGACTCCAAGAGGGGGTATTTATGCTAGATGGTGGGTTCAGTCTCTAGATATCTGGATCAGTGACAGAAAGGTCTAAGATGGTAGATGTGTTGTTGCTACTAGGGATAAAACATTGTTGCAGTGTCCAAGGGCACTTGTATTGATTACATTACACAATTTACTTCATGCAATAATCTGTTGTTAGCAACTTAATACTGAGTGGGATGCGGATGCTGCCTTGAAGGTGGATTATTTAGGCATAGATGCGGTTGGAATAACGGTCTATGTACTTTGTTGTAATGCCCAACTAGATTTCATAGTAGACATCTTGGCATGTATTGCATTGTTATGCCCTCTCTATTTGTCAATTACCCAGCTGTAATTTGTTTACCCAACATGCTAGTTATCTGTTCTGAGAGAGACACCACTAGTGAACTGTGGACCCTGGTCCAATTTCCTCATACTGTTTACACAACCTGCTGCAATCATCTGTTTCCTGTTACTTGCTGTTTTTCCTGCTGTTTTCCACACCATACGTTTAACTCTTTGTTTCTGCAAGACCGGAGAGATTGACAACCTCTCTGTTTCGTGTTGGGCAAAGTTCTGGTTTGTGTCTATGCAGATTCCACGTTGGTGCAAGCTCCCTAGCGCCTGGGGGAGTCAACATCAACAACCTTCCAATTGATCGTCAAGTCCTACTGGATTGATAATTGGGTAGATTTCTCAAGGGAAAACTTTGCTGTCTACATCATAACCTTCCTCTTGGGGTTCACCAACACGTAGCCATCAAGCTGTTTTCTGGCGCCGTTGCCGGGGATGGAGGCTATTGGAAAGGGGAGTCTCTCAGTTCCAATCTCTTTACTTTGTTTTTTGTCTTGTTTTAGTTTTGTTTGCTTGCTGTTAAAAATAAAAACCCAAAAAAAATTAAATTTCTGCATCTAGTTACTATTTCGGTTGTTACTTGCTTGTTACCATGTCAAGCTCCAGTCCTTTCATTACTGTTTCCCCTTTAGGAGAAATTATTGGGTTTGGACAGGAGAGTGGAGAAACTTTTAAAGGAGCTTGGGAAAGGATGTTAGAACTGCAAAGGAAGATGCAACTTAAAATGGACTTAGACATTCTTATTAAACGTTTCTACTTTGGCTTGCTACCTTTATACCAAAATGCTCAGGAACCACCTCATGTTGAGTTAAAAAATGATTGGGAACCCTTTGTTGAAATAAGCATTGGTAGTGAGAAATTTCGTGCCTATTGTGATCTTGGTTCCACAATGTCCATCATGCCTAAGATAGTGTTTGACTTGTTAAAAATTGATGGTATGGTTGATTATCCTGTTTTTCATTTTCATGCTGATGGCACTATTATAAAAAGTGTAGGGATCATTAATGTTGAGATTACTATGCAAAATAAAAAATATACCTACAACTTTTATGATCCTTACAAAATCTCCTCGTAATATAGTTTGGGAAGATCTTTTTTGAAGAGTAATGGGGGATTTATCAATGCAAAATATGGGTTCATGAAGTTTGTTGCACCTATCAACCGAAAGTTTTTCTTCCCAACTAAGAAAGAGGGTCCCACCGAAAGAGTGGAGGATTTCAACATTTTTGGCAATACTTGATGCATCTCTTCATGCCTAGCTCAAAGGCATTAAAGAAAAGCACTTCTGGGAGATAACCCATGTTTTTATTTGCTGTTTTATTTTTGTTTTCTTGAGTCAAGGATGCTTGTTTACCTCTGTAGCAACTCCTTTGTATCTTTTATTTGCTGTTTTGTTGTGCCAAGGAGAGTTACTAATGCAAAGTTGGTTTTTATTTTCGGGACTGCATTGGACAGATTGCTGTTCGTCACCGTTTAATTCAGTAGAAAATCAGAAAAAATCGAAAAATGCTGAAATTTTTTGTGCATGTTCCTGATGATGTTACGCAACTTTCATTATTTCAAAAGTTTTCATCTGAGCATCGTAAGTGCCTCGAAAAAATTCGTCATTACAGACTGTTCTGGTTTGACAGATTCTGTCTTTTATTTTGCATTCTCTCTTTTACAAGTTTTTAAGTGGTTTCTTTTCGTGTAAAAGTGCCCACTTGAGCCTAGTAACAGTGGCTAATGTTTAAAATAGTTGGCTTGTGAGTTTTGTCTTTGCTAGAACTTTGAAGTATTATCTTTTAGTGCACTAACCTGCTAATGAGAAAAGCTGTTAAGTTTTGGTGTGAAGGAAGTTTTCAAGTGTTGATAGAGGAGAATGATATTACATGATCAAGAAGAGTGAAGAGCTTAAGCTTGGGGAGGCTTACCTCCCCAGCATATTTCAAGAAGACTCAAGCATCTAAGCTTGGGGATGCCCAAGGCATCCCCTTCTTCATCTACAAATTATCAGGTCATCTCTAATGGTGCTATATTTTTATTGCTTCATACTAGTGTACTCTTCCTTGGAGCGTCAGTGTGTTTTTGTTTTCAGTTTGTTTTGTTTTGTTTGCTGTGCTATACTTGTTGGATCCTAGTATTCATGTTTGGGAGAGAGACACGCTCCACTTTTTCATTAGAATACTCTTGTGCTTCACTTATACTTGTTGAGTATTCCTGTTCTATTGCTGTTAGCTCTCAGTTTTTCATGTATCTCTTGTTAGAGCTTTCAGTTTCTTTTGAAGAAAGTACTCTCTTGCTTCACTTATATCTGTTTGGAGAGTTGTCAAATAAGTTGATTGGTGTTTGGTTGGACCAGAAAAATGCTATGCATGTGGTAGTGGTATAAAATGCTTACATGAATCTTTTTAGATCGTTGTCTTGAGTAATTTGATGCTTGCCAATTGTTTTGAGCTGTCAAGTAATTAATGTTTAAGCTTGTGCATCATGTAAGTAATGGCTATTAATGAAGAACTACTATAAGGATTTTCTGCTATAATAATCTGTTGCATAATTGGAAGTCCATAGTAGTCTAGATAATTTTTGGATGAAGGCTATGTGTTAACAAGGAAGACAGTGGGAGTCTATGGTTCGTCAAACCTTGTGTTTTATGTACACTCTTGCTATTCCAGTTGATAATGATGTTTGCTTATAATAACCTTGCTAGCCTAAACTCTGTACTAAGAGGGAATGCTTCTTGTACATCCAAAACCTTGAGCCAAATCCATGCCACCTGTGTCCACCATACCTACCTATTATGTGGTGTTTTCACCATTCCAAGTAAATTTCTTCATGTGCTATCTACTAACTACTCAAAACTGTTACATTTCCTTTTTGTGTCACTACTTGAAAAGCTCATAAGGACGTAGATAGGTGGTCTTTATTTCCTGGTTGATCAAATTTTACACACCTGGACTAGTGGCATATACATCCGCTTATCCAATAATTTTGCAAAAAGAGCTGGCAACGGGGTGCCCAGTCCCAATTAATTACAACTTTAACCAAACAATTCTCTTCACATCTTTTTGCCCCTGATTCGTCAGTCAAGCAATGTTCACAAGTGTGTAAACAAAAGAGAAGAGGGATGATCTGCCCGCTGGTAGAAATAACGTCCTTCATGGGAGCCGCTCTTGTAAAGTTTGATCAACTAGTGAAGTAGAGTATTGCCTATTTGCTGATTTGTTGACACCTGTATACACCATTACCTTACAAAACAATATTTTATGCTCTCTATATGCCTTCGGGAACTACAGCTCTAGCACATGATGTTAATCCCTGCTTCCCTCTGCGAAGGGCCATTCTTTTACTTTTATGTTGAGTCAGTTTTCCCACTTCTTTCTGTCTACTTAAGCAAACATCATTGTCAACTCCAGTATAACAGTTTTTACATAACTTTGTGTTTGGTTGATCATATTCTTTGCATTGACATTATCTATATGATATACATGTTGAAAGTTGAAGCAAATGCTGAAGCTATTATCTTCCTTTGTGTTGATACAAACACTTTCATGTTGAGAATTATTGCTGCTGTGAGCTAACTATTATGTTAGACTATTATATCTCTAAATGTTTTATAGTGTTATTCATGAAAGTTTGCACTTGTGTGATCACTTATGTTTACTCTTTATTTACTTGCTTGCAAACTATAGACCATTGGCTTGGATCACTTCATTCAGATCATGTGCATTACATTGTTATTTGATCAAAGATTGTGTTGGTAGCATGTCACTTCAAAAATTATCTGTTTTTATCGTTTACCTACTCGAGGACGAGCAGGAACTAAGCTTGGGGATGCTTGATACGTCTCAAACGTATCTATAATTTTTGATGTTCCATGCTGTTATTATATCAATTGCTACATGTTTTGGTTACACTTTATATCATTTTTATGCATTTTCTGGGACTAACCTATTAACAAGATGCCACAGTGCCAGTTCCCTGTTTTCTGCTGTTTTTGGTTTCAGAAAATCTATTAAGGAAATATTCTCGGAATTGGACGAAACAAAAGACATCGTCAATAATATCACGAGGAGATCACGGAGTCCAAAGGGGAGTCGGAGCAGACCCACCAGGGGGCCACGCCACACTAGGGCGCGGCCCAGGGTGGGCCCGCGCCCCCCTATGGCGTGGTGGCCCCCCTCGGCCACCGACGCCGCCTCTTCGCCTATATATTCTCCGCGACGCGAAAACCCTATTACGGTCGATCATATTCCACGAAAAGTTCCGTCGCGGCCGTCATCGTCAATCTCAGATCGGAGGAGTTCTGAAGCTCTTCCCGGCACCCTGCCGGAGGGGAGATCATCACCGGAGGGCTCTACATCACCATGCCTGCCTCCGGAGTGATGCGTGAGTAGTCCACCCCTGGACTACGGGTCCATAGCAGTAGCTAGATGGTTGTCTCTCTACCTTGTGCCTCCATGTTTAGATCTTGTGAGCTGCCTAACATGATCAAGATCATCTTATTGTAATGCTAGATGTTGTGTTTGCTGGGATCCGATGAATATTGATACCATGTTTATTCAAGTTGTTTATCTATGTGCTCTTGATCTTGCATGCTCTCCGTTGCTAGTAGATGCTTTGGCCAAGTAGATGCTTGTGACTCCAAGAGGGGGTATTTATGCTCGATAGTGGGTTCAGTCTCTAGATATCTGGATCAGTGACAGAAAGGTCTAAGATGGTAGATGTGCTGTTGCTACTAGGGATAAAACATTGGTGCAGTGTCCAAGGGCACTTGTATTGATTACATTACACACTTTACTTCATGCAATAATCTGTTGTTAGCAACTTAATACTGAATGGGATGCGGATGCTGCCTTGAAGGTGGATTATTTAGGCATAGATGCGGTTGGAATAACGGTCTATGTACTTTGTTGTAATGCCCAACTAGATTTCATAGTAGACATCTTGGCATGTATTGCATTGTTATGCCCTCTCTATTTGTCAATTGCCCAGCTGTAATTTGTTTACCCAACATGCTAGTTATCTGTTCTGAGAGAGACACCACTAGTGAACTGTGGACCCTGGTCCAATTTCCTCATACTGTTTACACAACCTGCTGCAATCATCTGTTTCCTGTTACTTGCTGTTTTTCCTGCTGTTTTCCACACCATACGTTTAACTCTTTGTTTCTGCAAGACCGGAGAGATTGACAACCTCTCTGTTTCGTGTTGGGCAAAGTTCTGGTTTGTGTCTGTGCAGATTCCACGTTGGTGCAAGCTCCCTAGCGCCAGGGGGAGTCAACATCAACAACCTTCCAATGATCGTCAAGTCCTACTGGATTGATAACCTTGGGTAGATTTCTCAAGGGAAAACTTCTGCTGTCTACATCATAACCTTCCTCTTGGGGTTCACCAACACGTAGCCATCAGCGTAGCATACATATTAAAAACAACACTAGTTTTTATGGATTTTATTTTTTAGATGAAAACTGAAAATAAAATGATACTAAACAATGCAAACTGAAATAACAAATACAAAACTGAAAATAAAAATGCAAACCGGAATATAAATATGATATGCAAGACAATAACAAAACAAGATAAATTGCTTTGAAGGTAAAGATGGATAAGATGATGCTCACGTAGGTGTAAGCTCCCCAAGCTTAGGTGTTAGCACAAGTTGGTGATGAAGTTGACTTTGTGAGATATCCTTGGATAAACCCGGCGCCAGAAAACAGAGCTAGTGCAGGGGACCCTTGGATAAACCTTTCAGCAATGATTCCCGGCAACGGCGCCAGAAAACAGTCTTGATGGCCCTTCACGTAGTTACCTGCGTGAAAAGTAAATGGGTTAGGTTGAGACTCCAAGTGCAGAGTGTGTAGTAAGTGGAAGACGTGCTTTCCCCACGAGGGGTGACTCGAGGGTTTAATATCGAACTCTCGGGGAATCAGTAGTGAAGATTTATCTTTCCTATCCTTCTTTTGGTTACCTACAAAATAAAGTAAATATTTTGGTCCTCAACCTCACCTAGTGGTTGTCAAGCACAAGGTGTGAGAATGATATCAAGATAATATGCAATGCAAACAAGAAATAAATATGCAATGGTGGCAAATAAATATGCAAGGATGGTGGTAGCAATGATAAATGAGATTTTTTGGTTTTATATTATGAATGCAAGATGGAAAAGTGTTTTTGTATTTTTGGATTTTTAAATGGCAGAAAATGGTAAAGTGGTAAAAGTTGTTGGAAAGGTGTTTCTTATGATTAAAAATGGACCGGGGTTCATGGTTTCACAAATGCACTCTCTCTTTAATAAAGTGGTAGACAATGGAACACTAGAGTTGACATATGAGATTGCAACACAACAGTTTAATGACAAGTTATAATTATATGGGCATCACGTCCTAACATAGAGACCTTTTGGTTATTAGTCTCTCTTATACTCCACCAAGATGCGAACTAAATCATAACACCTCAGTAATTAAGATAACTCAGAGTATAGCAATAAGTATCATGACATGAAGTTAAAATAAGAACATGCTAGATCTAGTCATGGAGTTGCAATGGTCACACCCACATCTCCGGTAGCATGGTATTTCTTTTATCCCTAGTGAGGCAATAAAGTAAGTTAGAGTTACCCAAGTGGATCGCAGAACTTTCTCTCACGTTCACTGCACTAGCCACCCCCCATTACTCCAACTAATGCACACGTTCCCCCTCACACGAACTCATAAACATGCTTGATCATGACAAGTAAATAAGAACGGGGTACATAATATGCATCTACTTTCGTAACTGAAACAAAACCATTGCAATCTCAAACATAGATTAACTCATAAAAAGATCCACCACAAAGGTATTACATAGATGATCGTAATCATGTTCAGCAGCTCATACGGTACTAATTAGTGAAGCTCAAGAGAGAGAAGAGATACATAAGTTACTTCCACAAACCCATAGTCCAGGGTGGACTACTCCTTCTTCATCATGGAGACGGTGGAGAAGTCGTTGGAGAAGATGGAGACCACGCCGGCAGCGCCCGCGGAGTTTTCCCCTCCAATCTGCAACTCCAGGTCTCTGTTTCGGTGTTTCTGTGTTTCTGCGGCGCTCCTCTCCGAAGGGCGTCGGGGACTATTTTTATAGTCGGTTTTAGGTCAAGACGGAGTCGTGGGCAAAAAGATCGACGGCAACGGAGCCTCGAGGCTCCAGATGGTTGGTCCCACGCGGCCCATGTACCTGGCCGCGTGGGCCACCCTCTTTTGGGCCTCGGGCCTCCGCTTGTTCGCTTCCTTCGCTCCCAAATCTTCTTCCTTCCAAAAACTGATGCTCATAAATTTCCAGGTCATTTGGACGTCGTTTGGGTCCCTGAAACATTAAAATATGGAAAATAGGGTTTTCTGCCTGCGCAGGGTTAATTCCATAAAAATAGGAAAATTATGAAATATTCCAAAAATCATTATAAAACATTGATATCCCTTATATGATGCAAATATGACTGAGATATAAGTAAAATAATGCAAAGTTCATGTATGCATTTTACATGCATCAGTAACCATCATAACTTTCTCCCTCTTCACACTAAGTTCAACGGTTTTCAGCATTGCAAGGAGCTCATTTGGTGTCTTCTCCAACCCATTCATGTTGTAATTCATGATGAAACCGCTATAAGATGGTGGGAGGGATGCCAACACCAAATCTATACTTAGCTCGGCTTTAATAGGAAATCCCAGAGCCTTGAGCCTAGTACCATAACCAAACATCTTGATTACATGCTCGCTCACAGAGCCTCCTTCGGCCATGTGACATGACCACAGTGCCTTTGTTATCTCATAACGCTCAGTCTTAGCCTGAGTCTGGTACATGGCCTTGAGTGCGACAATCATGTCGTATGCAGAAGTTTGATCAAACTTTTTCTGCAACTCAGGTTCCATACATGTCATCATGAGACACTGAACGGAAATCGCCGTATCACTCTTCAAGGTGTACGCATATGTCTCAGCTTTTAACGCATTGTCAGCCGGCGCCTCGAGAAGAGGGCCATCGAGAACGTACTCGCTCTTCGCGTTCCTAAGAACAATCCTTAGGGCGCGAACCCAATCAGCATAGTTGCTCCCATTCGCAGTCAGGGGCGCGCTTCTTCTCAATCAGTGGTCCAAGGTTAAACGTGGGTGCTATCTTAGCCATTGATCTACAACAATTAAGTTCACTTAGACATGTTCATAATTATTATCTAGCACTAAATTTAAAACTAAATGAAAAGTGCTCCCACTAAAATTGATATTCCTCATGATCAAATTAGTGTATACGAAATCCACGCTCAACATACGAACAAATGGATGGATACATGCCATGTCGTAGCTTACAACGGGTAGGTCAACAGACCAATCACTTCCTTTCTTGACTTTCGTTTCATCTTTCGATGCGTGTGCTTTGAGCTCATAACTAGTTATGACCGAACGTCAAGACAACCAGCCGCTTTTGCTGTAGGTACGGTACACTACACGCCTCCCGAACCCTTGTCGCACATTACTCATGGATACATGGCGCACGGTGACAAGCATCCGGTTTGACGCTGCTACGTGTTGGAAAAGCACGAACTCCTTCATATTTTTAATTTTAGCTCAAGTAATTAAACTCTGTAGCTACCGAGCAATCTCCCTAATAATCACACTACTGCGCAATCAAGGGAAGAGCAAGAAAGCAGATATAAAACATGCACAAGTAAATAACACTTCGTGATGTAGTATAGTCTTCTTCCTCCTTCCACCGGTGGCGCCTCCACCGGCTCGGCCATGTCGAGGTTCACGGCATTGGCATGCCTTCTCCTATCCTCCACTATCACCATAGCTCGACGAACAAAAATAAACGGCACGCCAGCCAAGAAAACAAAGGTTAGTCAACAAAATGTAATTTTGAGACTATACCACATCACATGTCCTGCAAAACAGAGTTAGACGCCTCTAACGTTTTTTTGCATAATTTTAGCGTGGCTGTAGGATCAACGGGACAACCAGAAATTCTATGGTCCTCGCTAAGCATGTTTATCCATGTTGCTAGATTGACATTGCGGGGTGATGGACAACCCAACATTACAAAAACGTTGCGGCTCCCCATCTAAATGATCACATGTGCGCGTGACCCCCGTGTGGACCTAGTCCACATGCCCTTTCCACTACCAAGTCAACGAGACCAACTATAGAAAGACCCGAAGCTACTGAAGCACGTCGTTGGTACCGACAAGCATACTAGGAGCAGTCGGAAGGTCCGCGGATCGCCAGAATTCCGTAAGATCAAACTATGCCGTCAGAAACAATTCTTAAGTAGTTTATTGGGAAGCAATCATAAATAAACTGAATGTTAGAAGCAACTTCTTCAATAACATACTTGCACAAACTTATGCAATGCCCGCACACCATGTGCTCTAGATCAAATCATGTATCTACGCATAGATCGCTCTGATACCACTATTGGGTTGCGTGTATGGTAAATTAAAAATTTCCGTATTGCTACGCAACAACTGCCAAGATCTACTATGAAGATACATGCGAATATGAAGATCCAAAGATCTAGATAGTATACGTTACCAACACCGTAGTTGTGGAAGAAGTGTCGATGACGTAGTCGATGAAGCGTGTAGACGATTCCCTCAACCAAGCCTGGTAAAGAGATGCCGATGTCGTCTCCTCCTTGCCTTGTCACCTTGATTCAACAGCGTGAGGGTCAACCATCATGATCGACGGATCACCCCTCCGAGAGCCTGCACGCATACGCAAGAAAGGTTCAGCAGGACTTCGCCGTACAAGCTTGAAGCACTACTGGTTTATATGAAGGTGGAGATCTCAACACATGAGAAGGAGAGAGAGAGAGATATTAGATCTAGTCTAATCGGATAGGTTGCCTCTAATTAGAGGTTCCTCTAATCCAACTAGAAGAGGTCTAAACTTGAGGGCTAATTGTGTGTCCTCAAAGTAGGAGGGGGTGGGGTTTATATAGATGGTCCAAGGGGTAGGGGGACTTGGGGAAGGGGAAAGCCCCCAACCCCAACTCGGTTTGGGAGGAGGAGTTGGAGTCCTACTCCAACTCCCTCCCCCTTCCCTTTCCTTGCTGCCGCCGCCGGCCGGGTGGGGCCCGCCCTAGGCCGTACCGACCTAGGGGGTGGGGCCCATCCTAGGCCGACCGTCCCTTGGCCGTCGCCTCCCCCATGGGCTACAAGGGCCCACTAGGGTTTCGGCCGGGGGAGAGCCTCCCCCCTTCGGCGCCTTGGCCCACCACCACCACATGGTGGTACGGCTACCTTGGTGGGCCCCTAGGGCCCATCTAGGTAGCCCCATGGTGGGTTCCAATTTTATTAATATATTTCCAATAATTA
Source organism: Poa pratensis (assembly GCA_947311845.1). Lineage (NCBI taxonomy): Eukaryota > Viridiplantae > Streptophyta > Magnoliopsida > Poales > Poaceae > Poa > Poa pratensis. Next base: position 28,430,389 of record CAMZMU010000116.1, on the reverse strand, counting down.
ATTAATCAATCAATTCTTTTGTCTAATTTAATTCCAAATAAACATTTTCCTTTTACAAAAAATTCCCGAAATTAATTACTTATCATATAAGAACTTTTTACATGATCCGGGACACCTAGTGTCCGCTGACAAAACTCACTGGATAAATATTTCCATCCTTTATAAACCCTCGGAATAAATACGACTGTGATAGCAACTTCTATCACAAAATAATCTCTCTGATAAAATCATATCTATCACGCAGATACCATTCCGGTGATACACTCTCCATGTTCCAGACCAACCAAATACACAACTAACCAATCCTAGTTTAAGCGTGTCCACCCTAAAGGTTCGATAACGTGTAGCTATAATTGGATATCCATCCAATCACCGGCCAGGGTCAGGTCCGAGGATGACCTGAATAACTGCTACCGTTATGCGAAGACACTCTGTTGAACCTGTTGGTTATTTAATATATCATTCCCATTACTCGCGATACCAAAACTTCGCCCGAGATATAGATCCGTGGATGTTACCATCATTGATTCATAACATCTTTGTCTATCTCATTAACCGGCAAGTTCCCTTTACTCGTTTCCGTATTATGATATCCCACACGGTGTAACTTCACCATACATTGTCTGCAGAACATATTGGATACCTTTACAATACCAAGAGGGCCCAGGACGTATCTCTCTTAACACCGAGGAGTAATTTCTCATCTCAGAACATTAGGATATACACACCTTGAAGTTACCCAGTGACTGCCGTTTTGACCCCGGTTACGGCCGTGCCGTTGATAGAGCCAAAATAACTCTTCCAGTATGCATAACCCTAATAACCTCATGGTTACAGGACATGTTATATAATAACCTTACTGTGATAAAGCTAACGACAAAAAAACAATTTAACGGAATCTCTTAGCATATCAAAATTTGGGTCTACCCGGTCATATAATTATCCAATAATATGCCACTCATTGATGCTGACATAAACAATGTCCATGACTAGGAATGCAGTGTCATCTAGCAATTAACGAATTAATCCATAAAAGAACTAGGGTTTATTTTACATGTTCATATTCTCTACACGTGCGGGTGAGTTTTCCCCTAAATCACGTATTCAGAAATCACCGCAGTTATAACATAGAGAATACAAATCATAATTAATAAATCAGATGTATAAATACATTGCCTTTTGGGAATACACTACTTGCTCGTACTCACTCCGTATCGTATCGAAATGTAAGATGTTTTACCCATTTTGCACCAGCATGTATATTTTAGTGTAAGATGTAAATGAATCGACACACTAAAACATGTTTACATAGATATAATTCAGAAAAGGCTAAAGCACCTTTCATTTTCATCTTACATTTTCATACGGCTTGAATACTATTTTGATGATATGTGCTACTTGCTCGCTGATGCTTTATTCCTCCAGTACTAGTACTTCTGGGTGCAACTCCGTACAACCGACCAGCAGCTTAGTTATGCCTAAAATTTAGATTCATGTACGTGTTTGATGCTAATTCAAATGGCCCACGTAGTAATTATATATACTAGTGTGTACGATTAATAGTATTTGAGTTGTTTTATAGTGATAGATACGCTTATACAGTTTAAGAGCTCTTTTACGGTGGTTGGCAGTACTTCTCTGTACTTTCGAGTACTGCTGCTAGAATTATTTAGGTCCGTTGATCTGCACACCTAATTATCGGCTTTTAGTTCAGTTAATTAGGAGTATTTTAGTAACATCATGGACGAGTTGACCCTGCATGACTTTTTGCTCGCAACAAGCACGATCTGAACCCCTCTTTCCTCTGATCTCCTCGTTGTTCCCTGTGCGCCGCCTCGTCGCCAAATTCCTCCTCGCGCCACAAAGCGACAGCCGATCTCGCGACGAGCATGATCTAAACCCCGCGCTCCTCCGATCCTCCTCATCGTTCTCTGTTCGTCGCGTCGTAGCTAAATTCCTCCTCGCGCCACAGAGCAACAGCCGAGCGGGCCGGCGGTACCTTGGGCGGATGCACAGATGTACTCTGTGATGAGAGAGAGTGACATGTGGGCCACAAAATTACCTATCGGTCTTTTAGTAACTGTAATAAATAAATATTTTTTGTACCGGTAAACTACTACTTTTTAGTACTTTCTTATTAGTATTCCCTAGTACTTCCTATTTTTAGACCGTTGGATTGACCCCTTTCGACGGCTCCTAAAATCACTAAACATGGTAAAGGGTGTACCAGTTTAATCAGTAAATAAATATGTCCTCGTAACTCTAAGGGCATTTTAGACAATTACTCAGCACAATGCTACACATATAGTCAAGTCGTCAAACCTACTTCACAAGACGGAATTTAATTTTGGAGTCAAAAATTTCGTTTGTGGCCAGACAGACAGACAATTACTCAGTACTTTTCTACTCCTGGTAGGAGTACGATGGTACAAAAATACATGTTGGTTTCGGTCTAGATTAGACTAGAGGAACCAAATCGCAGTCCGATTCGGTTCCTTTTTCACCTGGGGCCGCGTTCCATATATTGGAAGCCCCGCGAGAGCTACTTACGTACCAGGAGCAACAAGTTGAATCGACTGACTCGTCTTAGATCGATCGACGGTATCCTCGATTTCGCAACACGGCGATACACGCGCGCACTTCTTCACGATCGATGACGACGACGCGCTCGATCATCCTGCTCGTCCTCGCCGTGCTGCTACAGGTCGCCGCCGTGTCGGCGGCGGCGGCGGCACCGTCGGGCGGCGGCGTTAAGCTGCATGTGGACAGGAAGCACGTGGTGGTGGACAACGGCGTGGTGCAGCTGACCTTGTCGAAGCCTGTGGGCAAAGTCACCGGCATCCGCTACGGTGGGGAGAAAAACCTCTTGTACAACACCAAGGCAAAAGGCAAAGGCGGGTTAGTACTATTCTGCTAATCACAATTAACGACGAGGAGAAACATATATTAAGTGCAACTTCATGCAAGCATATGCCTGATCGATGTGTAATTTTTTTGTTCAGGTACTGGGACATGGTCTGGAGCATCCCTACGCAGCAGGGCAAGACACAACAGTACGTACTTCACCTGATTGTCTTATTAGTTTTATTACATATATATGTGCATTAGAATGAGGAAATTGCACAAACCACCAGTTATTTGTGCTAGTTTTGCGTAAAACACTTACTTTTGGGGTTTGTTGCAGAGAACACCCACTATTGGGGTAATCAGTTGCGCAAAGGTCTAATCTGGTGTTTGTCTTTGTTAACTCATTGTTAGCTGAATGCTGACAAGTGGGTCCCATTTGTAAATGCCAATATGGCCAATAAAATCGGCCACGTCAGCCCGTCTTCGTCGCCGAGTAAGCCATCTCGTCCACCGCTCCAGCTCTGCGCAGTTTTCTTCCCTAGCCCTACCTCTGCCGGTTGATAAGGTCTTCTTCTCCCTTGTATTCCTACTTTACTGCAGGTCAAGGATACAAGGCTCCGCAAGAATGAATGTCGAATATTAGTTTGTAATGGTAGTATTGTAACTTGGCAAGTACTTGGATGCTAAAACCTGATGGCTACAATTTCTACCATGTTTTGGTGCTAGTGATCTTATTTTCTGAATATTATGGCCAATTTACGAATGTTATGGTGCTCAGGCGATATTGGCAGTTTTTATGACCAGGAGGCTGACGTGGTCCGTTTTATTGGCCTTATTGGCACTTACAAATGAGACCCACTTGTCAGCATTCAGTTAACAATAAGTTAACAAAGACAAACACCAGATTAGACCTATGTGCAACTGATTACCTCAATAGTGGGTGTTCTCTGCAACGAACCCCAAAAGTAGGTGTTCTGCGCAAAACTAGCACCAATAAGTGGTGGTTTGTGCAATTTCCTCGCATTAGAATCTCTGATTAATTCGCATGCATGATCCATGCAGGCTTGATGGTTCGGAGTTCAGGGTGGTGTCCCAAAGCGAGGACCAGGTGGAGCTGTCGTTCCGGAGGACCTACGACGACGCACGTTCCCACGACGGCGTCCTGCTCAACGTCGACAAGAGGTTCGTGATGCTCAAAGGCAGCTCCGGGTTCTACAGCTACACCATCCTGGAGCACGCCGCCGACACGCCCGCCATCAACATCAGCGTCGCCCGCCTCGCCTTCAAGCTCAACAACGAGACGTTTGACTATATGGCCGTCTCGGACGACATCCAGAGGTACATGCCGACGGACATCGACAGGAACCCGCCTCGCGGCTCGCCCTTGGCGTACCAGGAGGCCGTGCTGCTGGTGAACCCCAAGCAGTCGGAGTTCAAGGGGGAGGTGGACGACAAGTACCAGTACACCTTGGATAGCAGGGACAACAGGGTCCACGGCTGGGTCAGCACCGGCAGCCGCCCCAACCCCGTCGGCTTCTGGCTCGTCACCCCCAGCAACGAGTTCAAGACCGGCGGGCCACTCAAGCGGGACCTCACCTCCCACGTCGGGCCCACCTGCCTCAGCGTGTTTCATGGGTCACATTACGTCGGGGACGAGATCGTGGCGCGCATCAAGGACGGCGAGTACTGGAAGAAGGTCCTGGGCCCGGTGTTCGTCTACCTCAACTCCAACCCGGCGGCCAAGGGCAACCCGCGGGCGCTCTGGGAGGACGCCAAGGCCACGGCGGAGGCCGAGGCCGCCAAATGGCCCTACAGCTTCCGGAGTCACCGGATTTCCACAAAGCCGCCGAGAGAGGCTCCGTCACCGGCAGGTTACTGGTCAGCGACAGGCACGTGAGCAGGGACAACATGCCCGCTGGGGAAGCCTACGTCGGCCTGGCCGCTCCCGGGCAGCCTGGCTCCTGGGCGACGGAGAGCAAGGGCTACCAGTTCTGGACGAGGGCGTCGGCGACCTCCGGTGAGTTCAGCATCGACAATGTCCGTGCAGGAGAGTACAACCTCTACGCGTGGGTTCCTGGTGTTCTCGGAGACTACATGAACACCACCCGCGTGACGGTCACACCCGCCGGCGCTATCAACCTCGGCGACCTCGTGTTTGAGCCTCCGAGATCCGGGCCGACGCTGTGGGAGATTGGTGTCCCTGACAGGAGCGCGGCGGAGATGTTCGTCCCCGACACCGACCCCAAATACCCTACCAACAAGCTCTTCCTCAACAAGGACAAGTACAGGCAGTATGGTCTGTGGGAGAGGTACGGCGAGCTGTACCCGACGGAGGACCCTGTCTACACCGTCGGCGAAAGCCATCACTGCAAGGACTGGTTCTTCGCGCACGTCACAAGGTAAGATGATTATTACCAGTCGATCCATGCCAAATTACTGGACGACGACATAGTAATAACGTTGTTGATCTTTGTTATGCAGAACGGTGGGCGACGGCATTGTGCCGACGACGCGGCACATACGGTTCCACCTTGATCGTGTCGTACCAGACGGCACCTACACCCTACGCGTTGCTCTATCGGCCGCTCACATGGCAAGACTACAGGTCCAGGTGAACGGAGCGACGAGGCGTGGTGCCGGAAGCTTCACGACGCCGACCTTCGGCAACGGCGGCAACACCATCGCCAGGCACGGCGACCATGGCCAGGAGTGGAACCTGGAGTTTCCGATCAGCGGGAGCCTGCTCCGGCAAGGCGACAACACCATCCACATCACGCAGCCGAGAGCGGGCACTGGCAGCATCTTCTTCGGGGTCATGTACGACTACATTCGGTTGGAAGGACTTCCCGGTTCTGTATAGGCGACGTCACAGTTTTGGTAGTCTGGAGCTGCTTCTACAGAGGTTGCTGCTTTAGTCGATCCGGTGGATGGTAGACAGAAGTTGTGATTCAGCCATTCTTTTTTATCTTATCTCAGCCTAGTAGGTCATAGCACTTTTCAGTTCTCTGTAAATCCGCTCTCTTTTGGCCTGTTTGGATCTTGTAATTTGAATTCATATTATTCCTCTTAATACAAATGATTTATAGCATTTATGTTGTAGCCTGATGTTTCAAGCGTGAGTTTTGGTTGTCCAATTTGTCTTGTCTCTTCAAGTTTGTTCAGATGAAAATGACAATTCTGTAGAAAATGGTGTTGATTTAGACAGCATGCTGTAAAATTTCTTTAGTTGAATAAAATCTTCTCAAAATACAGAAAGGAAGAGAGAATGCCTTCCAGGATCCAAAGTCCCCATCACAGAACATGTTATCACATATTACCGTGTTGCCTTGAGCATCATCTGTAAGCTCAAGGCCTTCGGGCCTCCTGTGCGCATAGTTTGTTTGCCCTTTCTCATTTTTTAACTTTAAGATTATCTTTACACGCATAGATGAATAAACACGACAATGCACAGACACCATGCAGCTAAGCGGCTCGCAGAGATAGCGAAACGCTCCCTTCCACCCGTCGTCACGAAGAATTCCATATCACATCTCATCTCGAGATTCTTCGGTGTGTGATGACGACGAGCACTCGGCCTCAACAGCTAGATCCTTGGTGACTGCTCGACATGGATCACCAAATACATCGTTCGAAACACTGATTGCACATTTATTGTTGCCCACACACGCCTGCAAACGAGGCAAAATATAGTATTATGACACCTAGTAGATATGTACACTTGCATCAAGTTAGTTAACCGAGTTCAAGCATATATGTTCCCTTGTCTAACAGTATGAATAAATTCAAAAACAAAGTAATATCCAGTGCGGAGATATCAGTTCCAAGGTTTGTCTTGAGAAGAAATATAATGGGCTCACTTCTCAATAAGATTAACATAAAATTCATTTTTTTTCTCTGGTGTGATTTATCTCCTTTTCGGGAAAAAAAACTAATCTTGCAGTGTTCAGAAACCTCGCAAATTAACCCCTTCAAATCTTTTCACTTTCTTCCTTGTTTAGAATTTTGCAAACACTTGTTAGGTTTGAAACTAAAAAAAATGCTTTGAAATTAGTCCAATACAATCAACAGACATTTACTAGGTTTAGCAATTGATACTTGTAAGCTTACCTCCGACACCAAGTCAAGAGTACTCGAAGCATGGCACTTTCCTTTGGAGAAGTTCTGGCAACCACCTGACGGAGTTCCGTAACTCGCAAATCTAATCTGAGAGATCACATGCCCATCATCACACTGTAAGTGCAGTTCCGGTGCTACAGTATCCACCGAGACATGGCCACTGGCAAGGCGTGACCAAGCAGAAAGGGGAGGATAATAGTTTTCTGATATTCTTGAGCAGATTGTCTTTGTGTAATGAACCTCCAGTGATATCTTTGAAGGGTCACCCCCTGTTTCTTCAAAAAGAACCAGAAGATTGTCTGACTCATGCAGCCATTCTCGCGGTACGTGATACCTGATTGAAACAAGGTTAGGCTTGAGAAATCGAAAACAAGGTTACTAAAAGGTTGTTGTTTAGAAAAAACAGAGTGAAAAAACTAGCACAATGGAGTGAATGCAATCATAAGAGTTACGAGTAGATTAATCACATTCCATCAATAGGGGGCTAACTCCCAGTGGTGAAATCTCATTGGGAAAAAGAAAGAAAACTAGATTAGTGTCAACTGAATGGGGACATCTGTTCTGCCTCATAGGTGTAGATGCACCCACTATCCAAAAATCGCATTTCAAAAATGTAACAAAATTCCATTAAAAAAATCGGACGTACACCTGGACATTCTATGTTCGCACACAAAGTTTCAAGAAAAGAAAATATTTTTTGTGGTCCGTGTAGGAAGAAAAATTCCGGTGCTCTTATGAATTCTCATGACACATTTTTTATTCTTTTTAGTCGTAGTTTAAAATAGCCGGCTATTGCATTTAGCCCCGGCAATTTCAGAAGCTATGAAAGGCTATAGCCGTTTTGCTAAATAATGATAAATATTAACATAGTCATATAAGAGAAACGAATAATACGTTGTTATGTCCACATATTACAACATTTAGCAGCAGCAATTCAGGACATTGTTCTGACGAAATATTACATAACCAGCAAAATCAATTAGCATGTAGCAAAAGTAAGTTCAGGATATATTTCTGGCCACATATTATATGCCAACAACATCATAGAATTGAGGTTGGGTCCAAAATATGGCCGAGCGGACAAATATGGGTCCAAAACTTTGGCCTGTGAGGTACTCCCTCCATTCCAATTTAATTGATTTGCTATGCACCACATGTGGATGTATCTATACATGTAAAATGTCTAGATACATCCACATTTGGTGTATAGCAATGTATAGATACATCCACATGTGGTGCATAGCAAATCAATTAAATTGGAACGGAGGGAGTAGAAGTTAGCGGCTAAGGGGCTAAATCAATTTAGCCGGGCTATTAGCGGCTATTATCACTTTAGCCTATGAAGACCATAGCCGTAGCCCGAAGCCTCTCGAAAGGCTATAACCGGGGTATAGCTGGGCTATAGCCGGCTATTTAAAATGCTTTTTACACAGGCCACAAAAAACGTCTTCTTTCGCGGAACTTTGTGTGCGAACATAGAATGTCGGGATGTACACTCGATTTTTTTTGTTTGGAACCTTTTGACATTTTAAAATGCATTTTGGAATCTTTTGACATTTTAAAATGCATTTTTCATAACAGGTGCATCTAGACCTATCAGTCAAAACACGCTGAACGGGACCAAATGGTGCTTTATTTCGATATGGTTCATCTAAACATGCAAATCTTTTATGTGACATAACATTGTTTCTCCACAAAACAATATTTGGTAAATGTAATCATAGCTTAGATCATCATTGTATTTATTTTATATGTTTGATGTATCAACATGGATTATGAAATTCCTTGACTACTTGTATGTCACGCTGTTAACTAGAAGATGTATATTTTGTGTAATAGCTATAGCAATCCAAAATCTAATATCTACTATTTCGATAAGTTATGTACTCCCTCCGAACCGGAATAAGATTCGCAGTGTGTACGTGAGTTTTGTACTACGGCAGTAGGTTTTCCACGAAACTTATTCCGGATCGGAGGTAGTAAAAAAAAATCATGACTTAGATCATTGTATTTATTTTGTATATCGATGTATCGACAAAGATTATGAATTTGCTTGACTACTCCTATGTCTGTCTATACTGTGTCATCACTTTAGGGTAAATTCTCACACAAAATGAGTAGGAACTATTCCGACGTTGTGGCTTGTCTGCATGTAATGCTTACAATAGAGATGTGATAAATAATATATATAGGGAATAGACAGATATATAAGAGAACCCCAACCAATGAATTATGCTAAAAAAATATTCTTAATACCAGCTTTGTGTAGGCATTCCACAGTTTGATTGGCATTTGATCTCACTATACGTTCCTGGGTAGTTGCATGAAGATGGGCACCCAGATTTTGGCGCTACTAGTGACCAGTAGCGCCCAAGTAGATGCCCATTAACCCAAGCCTGGCCCTTCCCCATGCTCCCAAGATCGATGGCAACAGGTTCAGTACCTTTAGGGCTATCAAACATAGTCTGCATATAGAAAACACTATTTAAAAGACAAACAAGATGCAAAAGACAACCAAGATGCGGATTGGATGACCAAGCGGCAAGCCTGCTAAGCTATTTCAAACAACAATCAACAATAGATAAATTGTCCAGCTAAAACATGATGCAGATTGGAAAACCTTGGAATAAATGTGAAAATAAATTTGACGGATTGATTAAAGATTTGTTTGAGCTGAGTAGGTAAAAAAATTAAAGTCATAGAAACGATATGTCTGTGCTACTGCTATAAGTAATGGAAATTGGAAAGCACAAAGGAACTAATACAAAACCATCAGCAAGATAGAATGTAAAGTTATGGAGGTGAAAAGCCAACTTACCTTGTACCATGTGAAGGGTGACTGTACATTGCCAATCTGCATGTCACTCCACTTGGCACACTTCTGCTTCTCAGGAGCATACAGCATAGAAAACTCTCCTTTCAGCCCCACCTGCATTTCAAATATACATGTAACATTTGCATGATAATCTCAAATCAGGACCAAATACTTCAAGTACATGGCAACCCCAGGTGCCTGTCTGGATCAAAACTGGGTGAAGAACACATGGTGAGAGATACTAAGTTCAACATTTCCTTCGGTAGAGAACAAAACATGGAAGAACTGTGCAGTTTCACTACCAAACTAATCTGTAAACCTATACTCTTTGGTACATTTCCAGTAGTTAGTCAAGAAATTCAATCTAATTAAATCGGCGGCCTGGGTGTACAAGACCTGGAGCGTACGGGGCTCGCGCTCCGACTACGGTGGCAATGGCTTTCGTGGACCGACAGCAATCATGCTTGGAGCGGCTAGACCTGCAGTTCTCCGCCCATGAACGCGCACTCTTCTTCACATCCACCATCATGATGGTCGGAAACGGAATGACTGCGCGATTCTGGGAGGACCGATGGCTCGATGGCAGGTCCATTAGGGAGATCGCACCCGCTCTTTACGCCTGCATCCCCAAGAGGCGCAGAAAAATCAGGACAGTGGCCGACGGCCTTCAAGGCAACACTTGGGTGCGCGACATCCAGGGCACTGTCGGCGTCGCTGAAATTGGACAGTACCTGCTACTTTGGCAGGAGACCCAACACCTCAACCTGACGGACAGACCTGATCAGCTAGTTTGGAGATGGACAGCCAATGGCGAGTACACGGCCAGCTCCGCGTATGCCGCCACGTTCCAGGGCTCCACCACCTGCCCGTCGTGGAAGCTTACCTGGAAGACCTGGGCGCCCCCGAAGGTCGAGTTCTTCCACTGGCTCGCCAATTTGGATCGATGCTGGACGGCGGACAGGTTAGCGCGTCGAGGCTTGCAGCACCACCCCCGCTGCCCTCTATGCGATCAGGAACCTGAGACAATGCGTCACTTGCTCCTGGAGTGCCCTTTCGCCCGTCAGACTTGGCACGAGATCCTGGCTTGGCTCCGAGTACCAATCGCTGCACCTGATCACGAGGACTCTCTCACGGTCTGGTGGAGCCGTGCCAAGCGCGCCATACCCAAGCCCATGAGGAAAGGTCTCGCCTCCATCACATTACTGACGCCCTGGATGATTTGGAAGATGCGCAACGACTGCGTGTTCGAGGGTGCCCAACCCCTCGTACAAGAGCTGGTGTCCAAGATCAAGGATGAAGCAAGGTTGTGGGCAAGAACCGGTGCTCTCGGCCTCCGGGTCATCCTACCTCCCAACTGGGATGTTCACTGAACTCTGTAACTCTGAATTTCGCCTCCCTGGAGGACTGTAAACGAACTTCTACCTTTTCAATGAAACGAAACGCAAAGCTTTTGCGTTTTCTCTAAAAAAAGATTACTTGGCATCTTTTTCATAAGAATACTATACTAGTATTCTAGTATCTTTAACCAATGTAAAAGAGTGCATAAGAGGTCCACAAACTAGGCTAAATATAGGTCCTCAAACTATTCTGGTTTTTGACTGGTTTGAACGTACCATGAGCCACTGATTGCACTTCCAGGACCCAAATGATGATTTTCCAAGTACCAAGACCTACCTGAGATCCCAGAAACAGTTTGAGGACCTATAATGCACTTTACTTAATGTGAAATCTGCACGACTGCCTCACAGGGTGAACAAAGTGGAAGTAAGCATGGCTGAAGTTCCAAAGCTTTACCTGATATGTCCAAACGGAATGAGTCAGATCGATGTCCCCATTTGGAAATCCAGTGAGTTTTACTTGACCTCTAAATCCAGCTCCATCTTTCTCCAAGAAAGCACCATAATTCTTTGTGATTGCCCAACAAGGTACGAAACATCAAATAGCGTATTATTACGTTTTGTGCATGATCATCATAGGTCATATATAATAGAAGAAAAACATACAGCTAGGCAGCTATTCAAATGAAAACGATAGCATCACATGCTCATATGGCATGCAAGTAGCTCAATTCAGTGCAATTCAAAAGTCCTTCACCCATTATAAGTTCAACCCCACAGTTTCAACCTTGGTATAATATAAAAAACATGAGTCTAATGAGAGAGAAGCCCATGGAATTTTAATTAAGACAGCTGAATTCGCTCCTGGCAGGAGTTGCACCCTAGTCGGGAAGGAGATACCACAAATCCAAGAAAAGATAAGCCGAGTTACAGTGCTAAGTGCTAACTCCTAAGTGCCATGGTGGTTAACTTATTACTGGTATACATGGATGTCAAGGCAATAACTATGTACTCTGACCTCTCAAATGGTTTAACTCTATAAATACTACTATTTAGCTAAGAAAAGGCATAAAAAATACGAAATACCTGCAAGCCAACAATTTCTGATAACAATGTCAACTCATTAAGACCTTGAATGAATTGAACAGGTTGCTTCAATGACACCCAGTGACCAACTTGACTACCTTCATATTGAAAGATTCCATTATGAGCAACTGTGCAAGAAATATGCAACTTGTATTTCCATGAGGCCATCAGCCGATAACAGAGGTGTGGTAAATAACCAAAAAACTCCTTATACAATGGGAATATTACGCGAATTGGTTGTTTCACTGATGTTACTACTCTTTTTGTCAGGCAGTTCAAGTCCTACTAGCATTGCTGGTGACCCTGTCAAGCATGAGCGCTCTAGTAATAGTGGTGTTGATGCTTCCTTGATGAGGTCAGGTGTGCAGGAATCAAGTGATTACTCTGCAGTATGTTCTACATACGTGCAAAGTTTCGTGAAGAAATGATATATGTGGTGTTCTGTGCAAAAAAAAAATCAGTGACCAACATGGGATTTAAAAATGTCTTTTCAGAGCATTGATTTTGTTTTTTTTTTCATACAGGCCACCACAAATGTCATTTCTTCATGAAACTTGCACGTATATAAAACACTTGGATCTATTTGTTGTTGTTTTGTTCAGATTTGTTTGAGTTGTTTTACTGTTTTTTCGTACTCAGGCAGGAGCATATGTGCTCGGGAGCCAAAACTGCACTCCCTCCAGGTGGTTCAACTATGTAAGCTAATAATATTATGTGATAAATAACATATTCAAACTGCAGTAACATCACACATTTCTTATCATGGGGTTTGTAAAAATAAATTAGAAGTAAATGGCCTAGTTCCAAATGAATACCTGCAAGCTTTCCGTTTACAAATAGACGAGCTACATCACGAATTTGGTCTATTGTTAATGCAGGAGAAACCCCTTTTGAACTCCAAAATGCAACATCCTCATCCGAAATGTTAATACTGTAAATTAAAAAATATATTAAATCCACTGAATATAGTGAGTGCATTATCAACAGAACGTGAAGTACATGACAATCAAACTGCATAGTGATAAAGCATTCTTAAGGCACAACAGATCTATTGCTAGCCCATAGCTGGTGCAGGTGGTCAAGCAAAACATATCACTTTGAGAATCTACCAAGATAAAAATTTCAAGAAATATATATTAAGGTGGTTCTCAATTGGATCTAGCTGCAAGCAGAGAACCCTGCGCAGTTAGTCATTGGCTAACTAGAGAAGAGAATAATGGTATATTGGTAGTTTTTTCTCTACAGAATCTAAGCCCACAAAATGACATGCTCTAACAACTTATAGGTCAACATTCACCTGGTAGTATACCACAGGTAGTCAGATGTGTCCTTTGTTACATTTAAGTGCTCTAATATTCCATGAGTCGCAAAGCTTTCACCACCCCATGTACCAATGATCTCTTTAGAAGTCCACCAAGTACTCGAGAGATAGGACCCGCCAACCTCAGGCAATAAAATACTAGGCTTTGGTCGACTTGAATGACTTGGGGACCCAGATTCAAAGGTAAAAACCGAAATTTGTGCACCAACCTGAAAGATAACGAGTAAACAATTAACAATACTCATAAATGTCCAAACGCAATTCAGTAAGATTTACCCGAGTTTATCTTTTTTTTTTTTGGACCATTTTCTTCACATCCAAGCAATTATAGCCACATTTTTAACACAACGATAGATTCAGAAATGCATGCATAATTAATTAAATAATGGAACTCCGACACAAGCTTCCAGACTCCTTTGACAAAAGTGACACAGTGGGGGCAGTTCCATTGAAAATCAGTCGTAACTCTCGTAACTAGCCAGTTACTGCATGTTTTCTGAACAGTACATAAACTTCAGTCTGTCCCAGGTTATGTACATTGCAACCTAACTCAAGCAAACATATGTTTCATGCTCATACATCCAAGGTTATGTGCAGTTAGAGATTACTCACTCGTGCAGTATTGTAAGCCACGTTCTCACAATCTGGTAGTATGCTCACAGACCAAGGCGGTAGATTATAAGATCTGCCAAAGATCCAGACTGATACAGATTTATGCTCATCAATATTGGCAAGAAAAGCAGAGCAAATCTGTGCATTTCCTGAAATGCTTCCGTTTGTATGAACTTTTCCGTTGGAATACACGTGTGCCTGAATCAAACAAGAGCGTAAGTAAAGTATTAATATTCAACACAGAGTGTGCATAGAATGATCACATCCAAAATAAAACTATTGGTCTTTATATTTAACCTAATGAGTGGTTATTAACCGTGAAATTCACTTTGGCACATGGGAGCATATGCTCCTGCCACTGGAAAAAAACATTTTGAAATGCTAAAAATTTCTGAACAAAAGTTTGGCGCGTACATCTTGACATTCTAGGTGCGCACACCAAGTTTTGTGGCCTGTGTAAAAAACACAAAATATGTCTCGTGAAAAGCCTTTTTTAGCACCATTTTTGTCTTTTTTAAATATGTCTCGTGAAAAGCCTTTTTTAGCACCATTTTTGTCTTTTTTACACACTGCAGAAAAAAGTCTGTTTTTCTTGAAACGACTTAGTCAGCACACAGAATGTCGAGATGTACTCGCAAAATTTTTGTCGTATTTTATTTGAAATTTCGAAATGCGTTTAACCGCATTTTAAAAACCAGGACCATATGCTCCCGTGTGCCAAAACGCCCCTCCCCTCTTAACCTCTGTTAATATCCAAGAAAAAGATGACACCTAGTTTATGGTAAATGATACATATGTGGCCTACCATCCAGATATAACCTAGAGTAGTAAATATTTGATAAACAGAGGTATGATTAGTATGTTTTTCTTACATTCTTGTCAGCAAGTGAAATGTATCATCCCAAGTTATGTAAGATTTAATGGAGTGGTGCGGAGGATAATGAGAATATCATTAGCATAATGTTTAAATCCCAAGTAAGATGAAAATGAGGGGAATTTAAACCTATGTTTTTGTTGAAAATACAATTGTTTCAGTCTGTTGTATTACCCTTTGTTCCAACACACACTTTGTACATGATGTGTGTATGTTTATCAAGTGCATGCGGTGTGTCAGGCTATGATCAAACCGAGTGTTAATCGACTCGCTAACTGAGAGCTTGGGAGCTATACCACCCTACTCCAACTGTGTATTAAATACTAATTGTGACTGAGCGGTTATAGATTGATGCTCCAGCTCATTTAGGTCAGAGTGATGGAACTATCTACTCTACCCTGTCAGAAATATTTATACACATGACGTGAGGGAGAGATGAGTTGACATTCCGGGCTCTCCAAGAGTATATCCCGCTGTGAGCGGTCCGAGTGGCTGAAGTTTGATTAGCCAGCAGGAATCTCGACTTACTGTTGATCATTAAACTGAATTGCACACCTATGATCTCGGGCACTGACAAGAAAGTAGGCTAAATTTTCCCTTACACGGACAATGTAAGCATCCTAGGGTGCTTACAGGACTACCTCCATAAGGATAGCCGGATGGCACACATAGGGGACTGAGGAGTACAATATAGGTTAGGATGATAAGTGAGTGAGGTTGGGTGCTTACAGGATATGACCTCCGTAAGGATAGCCGGACGGCACACATAGGGGACTGGGGAGTACAATATAGGTTAGGATCACAAGCGAGTGAGGTTAGCTTTATAAACTAATTCTTATTACGTTGTTAGTTATTAGATTGATTAATACACGGGGGTGTCCCTTATACGGAGGGAAATGTTTTGACCCTCAAGAAAGATCTTATCTCTTGTTTCCTATTTAAATAAAATACTTTATTTGTTTGATTAACACCTATAACATATGCATGTAACTTCCTCGCCAAGTAGCGAGGCCCTATGGACACTGTTCGTGCAATCAACGTTATACTCATAAACTGTGCTCATCCACAACCATTTCTCTCCTCGCCCAGTTTGTGACATCCTGGCCGAGTTAAAAGGATTGAGAGACTATCCATATCAGTAAGGAATCTTCTTTTCAGGAAGCTTATCTCCTAAAAACCTCTCGGTTAAGTGTTCTGTTGTGGGACGGGTGACCTCTGGGAAGTTTCCCAGGGTGTGCACGAGCGAGGAGAAAGTGCACTGGAAAGACTTTTGTTGGCCTATGGGGCCAGTCTAGAGCCGTCACTACTGCCAGTCCCGGAGTGGCTGGGGTGTTACGCAGTTGCAGTCAGAAATGACCACATCCAGGCTGTCTGACTGCCCTATCTATACCGACTGCTCGGTTTTACAAAAAAAAGTAGCAGCAAACCTAAAATGAGGGACAAAAGGTGACGTGTTCCTACAAACATATAATAGAAGGTTTGAACACAGTTTATGAAACAAAATGTAAGAAACTGGCAGTACCTCTTGCATTGATCCTAACTTTACATACTGAGGTGAGCCATCCACTGCAATAAGAGCTGGTTCACAAAGTTTGATAGCTGTGTGTAGATCTTTCAGATGTCCCCACTTAGGCTGCCTTAAGATGCCTGAAAATAACATATCATGGATTCTGGATAGTATCTCTTGTATATGTGAAAACTAAGCTATAACTCCATCCTCCTCTTAAATCACTTGATGATATACAAATGTACTAAGTTCTTATAATAAGGCACCCACATGCTAACCATATGTTAGTAGTCTGGATGGGTAATGCTGAAACTGTAGCAGCTTACCAAATCATGCTTTTAACAAAGTGATGGCTACATGCTACTATTTCATGGACAAAATGAGTAAGAAGCGTTACCTACTTGTATAGATTGGTCCTAGTCCTCTTATTGGTTGACACAAGAATTAAATTAATAAAATCTTTATAGTTCTCACGCCTAGGTTTAGCACTTATAAAGAAATTTACATACCATACTCGTTAACTGGAGCATCATAATCATAACTTGTTATCTGAAGGGGACCACCTGCTGTTCGGGCAAAATTTGTTCCACCAAAATACTGCAAACAAAATTCGTTCCACCAAAATCTGTTCAGAATCTCGGAACCGTACGCATATCAGTGATATTGGTCAGACTCCCGCCACGTTGGTAGAAACATCCGATATAATGATTTTGGAGGAACGTCTTACCATGTAATAATTCTGTAAACTTCCGCCACGTTGGTAGAAACGAGCAACAGCAAAAGCACTGTCTTGAGCAGGCCTATGAGGCAAAGGTCCACCCCAGTCAGCATACCTGCACAATAAATCAGGGCACCATCAAAATCAAAATCAAAATCAAAACAGAAAAGTCAACATGGCAAGGTTGCATTTTTCAAGAGAATAGCAAAATTAGAAGGTGGATAACTTCCTAGTTCTTGAAGAAATATAAGCAAACGGTAGTTGCATTTGGAATAGTTACATCATTCATTTGGACAAACATGGAGCATTATTCATCCGTGTGGATATATTTACACGATCTACTACTACAGAAAAACATAGAATTCAGCACACCTTTTTTATCACTTTAAAGCTAAACAATATGTAAAAGAGAAGTCGATCATGGACATGTATACAAGAAAGAAAGAAAGAAAGAAAGAAAGAAAGAAAGAAAGAAAGAAAGAAAGAAAGAAAGAAAAACTCTGTCCCTAAATCTAAGTCGTAGACCAACAATTACTTTGTTAATATGTAGTTTATGTACAAAAAAGGCCACCTGATCAGGCAGGCATGCTTGAACCAGTGACAGACCTATACAGTTTAGCTTTTTGATCTTAAGTGTTTCATAGCTTCCTGTTGCCTTTTGTTTTTACTTTTGTTGTTGTTTTATGTTTGCAGTTGGGCTGTACGTTTGGTGGCATCTTGATATTATCTTCTAAGTACTAGACGTCACGCATTGGTGTGAGTATGAGAAGAAAATGTTGGTTCATGTAACAGAAATCGTTATCACTAGATTGGCATTCAAAACAACCTATGACTGTGATTTTGTACCACATATTAATCAAGTAATTGTTGGTCAAAGCACTGTCTTAACAAATCCAAATATGCCTTACATTTTGGAACGGAGGGAATATACCGCACAAATGCAGTAATACGTTTTGTGACTTTGCTCGACAAAGGATGGATGGACAATTCCTACCATGTAAAGATCATGCAAGGAGAAACAGGAAATTCAAGACCTTCCAACAGTGCGAAAATGCATTTCCACCCATAGCCATTGACAATAAGGTGCTGTTAAAACTTAAAAACATTGTCTGATCTGTGAAATGTTTCGATGGTGGTGAAATCTGTCCTACCAAAAAATTTGGGCATAACAAAAAATTAGTCTTGTTTGGATGGTTTTTGAAATCTTGGCATGAAAATGTCTCTTTCCCCATCTCTCTTACGCCTTAACCCCTCAAACGGACTCCTTTTATACAACTGCCATTTGAGCATTTCACTATCAGCCATAACCAACCGTATAGCATAATTTTTCAAATGAGATAACTCTTTATTCTAAAATTGACTCCTAAAGCAGAATGTTCCTTAAGCCACCTCATACATTAGTATATGGAAGTTGGATTAAGTAGAATATTTCAGAATCGCTCATCTGAGAAGCAGCCTACACTCGAACAGTCGCATCCGTGCAGCAGTGCAAGCCTTAACTCCTCAAATGGCCTCCTCTGAGGCAACTGCCATTTGCATATTTCAGCATCGGCAGTCATCAACATTATAGCATAACTTTTCAAATGAGATAACTCACAAACGACCATCGTGCATGTTAACGAAGAGGACAAAATGCCCATTGACTATCTTAAATGGAAACTCGATGTATTAAAGCTGTGTTCATCTTGGGTAGACTAAACACGGTCCAAACTCCCAAACTCCCAATCATCACAGTTCACACAATAAAACATATGATTATACCAGTAAGATTTGCATGATAATGATCAAAGGAAACAACGGAGAAACACCATACCATCCATCCCAATCCTCAGTCCATATCGTTGGCTTATTGTTAGAATTTGGCTTAAACCCATCGCAGTAAAATGCATTGCAAGTATCAAGCTACCAAAAAAGTATAGTCAGAACTCTCCTACTATAAGAAAACTTGTAGAATTAATGAGTGACTAAAAATAATCTCGCAAGATTGTGAGATCACCTACAATTTGTTCTGGGGCGTCAGTTTGCCGGCACATTACCCAGGGAATGCCAGTATCAAGGCCAAGCGCCATCTGAGCTGCCCACTGCATATATCTCTTTCCTGCTTGGCCATACTTGCCTTGAATATTTCCATATTCATTTTCAATCTGTTAAGCAATCTCCAAAGAATACCCAGTAAGAAGACAGGCCATGTACCGTTTTTACCTCTAATGCAGATAATAGAGCTAACATATAGCATCAACTATAAGCTTGTTGTGCATATCTTTTGTTCTAATATACTAAATGACAATCATTGCTCGAATGAGATGGTATATTCAAGAACAACAGGAAGTTTCATAGTAACAAACTTGGTACCACGACATATATGATAATCCCTGAGTTTTGCATCAACTTGTTTCAAGAGCAGGAAGTTTCATAGTAAAAAATTGGTACCCAGAAAACAATAGAGTATGTGAACTGCCTCGATGTGGCTGTGAACTTCCCTGACTGTAAGTGTACTGTCCTCGGTGTAACTAGATCCAGAGGGGTAGAAAATCACATGTCCCAATAGTGGCAAAAATAAAGCTAGCATCTAATAGTGTACCGCACACTGTCGGTTGCAAGCTTTGCAAAGTCCCCAGCAATATTGACAACAAGTCGTCGACGAACTAAGAGTGGACATTTGTTTCTTTATAGTGGAATGCTGGAGTTTCAAGAGTGAACCTTCTTTTTCCATTTTCTATAATCTTCCGTATTTTAGCATAGTGGACTTTCTCGCTGTGATGAAGAAGGGCGTCTCATGGCGACACGAGGCTACCAGTCAAATGGAACAAACAACAATGTTCAATAACTGAACTTTAAGAATGGTTTCAGACCTGCTGCAATATAATGGGACCACCTTGCCAAGAATAAAGCTTCTCATCTTTCATCATGTCTACAATTTTTGTAACGAAAGTCTGCATTTCAGCCTGTTGAAACATTTATACAGCTTAGTAGTTACAGAAGAGCTTGAGCGTGCTCCTCCAACAAAATATAGTGTTGTAATTGTAATTTGTTGCTACATATACAAATGCAGGAGTCCTGTTACTTCATGCAGTACGGTATTGTTACAAGATGAAACATATGATCTGAAGAAGCTCATGGATCAAACAATGAAATATATTATTACCTTGTATGGTTCATTGTCAGTACGAAATTCTATGCCAGGGATATCACGTAACCAAACTGGGAAACCACTGCACAGGTGCAAGACAAAAGAACAGATTAATAAACAGCATGAATAATGCTATTTACATATTTATGAATAGCACAAATGTAATAAAAGGAAATTTGTCTAAAGTTGTAATGGAAGTACTTAGATTATTCATATTATTAAGGAAAATGCTAACATTATGCTTAATTTAGAGGGAGCGGAAAACAGAAGACAATGTACGAGCAAAAGCTCAATTGCACGAGGAAGATTTTTTTGCGGAAGTATGGAATATAATAACTGCAGCTATAAGCTACATAATGTGTACCTCGTAATGAGTTAAAATTAGCTGGTCATCGTTTATATTAACGAGGAGTTAGTGAATGAGTGACGGTGTCACACTCCCTTCACCACCTATCCTCTCCCAGAATTAGGGGTGCCAACATGTGGGCCTTGTAATCTCACGTGAATCAAATTAAATAGTTTTATAAGAATCTAAATTTTTAACAATCTCAACAGCATAAATAACTATGGTAGACTCAATACTCAAGTCTCCACACCCTTTATAACTCCAGCATCATAATGAACTCCCAAGCCGAAGTTGATTTATGACCTTTTTTATTTCTTTGGTGTATGCCTAACCATCTATGATCATGATATTGACGAGGATGTTTGGCACAGGATCAAGACAGGGTGGATGAAATGGCAGCAAGCACCTGGCATCCTATGTGACAAGAAGCTCCCACAAAAGCTAAAAGGTAAGTTCTATAGGACGGTGATCCGGCCTGCGGTCCTATATGGAGCAGAATATTGCCCAACTAAGAGACAACAAATCCAACAAATGAGTGTCACGGAGGTGCGCATGCTACGGTTGGATGTGTACTTGTGTAGCCATACAAGAAAGGACTGAATTGGGAACAAGGTAATATGTGATAGGGTAGGGGTGGCACCGATTAAGAGAAGCTAGTCCAACACCCCCCTATGTGTTCATGTATAGGCTTCTTGAGCCATACCGAGTCACATGTGAGCAGGGGTGTTGAAGTGTATATGTTGATTTCCTGGCCCTTTCCATAAGTTCGTACTTTTGGTTGCGTTGGCTAGTGCATGAAACGTGACACTGTCAAAGAGAGACTGACTTTAGCCTATAAAGTCCCCCGCCAAAAGAAATAATGGAGCCTAGAGAGACAAGCTAAAAAGGATACAAGTATGCATATGTCGGTACGTGCATGAACACAACACACATGTGCATGTATACCAATATGTCCTTTTCAGAAAAGAAAAATGTATACCAATAAGTATAGAACAAGAAAAAATAAGTTGTCACAGAACTGAATACTCTAGTAATTACTAATTAGTATGGATGTGATCAAGATATTTGAACAGTCAGGTGTCAAGATGATAAACAGACCCGAAATTCCATTCAGCACAAGCATACGGGCCGATACGGAGGAAGAAAAATAGACCTTCAGCAGCAACCAGCTTCACAAATCTCACAAGATCAAATCTTTCTTCGAAGTAATACTGGGGGGGGGGGGGGGGGGGGGGGATGTAAGATGCGTTAGTTGCTATTGAAGGACAAAATTTGCACCAACTGAAGTAAATTAGAAGGGCGCAACTACATTACCTGACCTTTGGCCGGTTCATGCCCATTCCAGAAGATGTACGTCTCAATTACATCTGCACCTCCTTCCTTGCACTTGGCAATTATACTAGGCCACATCTGGCACAATTTGCAAGAGTTCAGTGAGCGCTACATGCAGTCACCGTAACCTGGACAAACAAGGATGCCAAGATCGCGGAGACGGCCTCAAGCGGCTGCCAACAACTCCCCCCAAAACGCTCCCTTGCACAGGCTGCTGCAGACGGCATCCTCACCTCGGGTGTGGCGCGGGGGTAGTGTACTCCCGCGGAGACGAGCATCCTGCGTTGCCCGCCGATTATCACGGCCGATGGTCGTAGGTCACGTTGAACGGCTCGAAGAAGGGCCCATCCGCCCCGCTCCCGGCCACTGCCTCAGCACCCCCGCCGCTGATGCTGGGGCGGTGAAGTAACCGGCGAGGAGGAGGAGGAGCGGGAGGGCCCGAAGCCGCCAGGGCGACGGCGAGGCGGGCATCGCCGGAAGCAGAGCAGAAGCAGAGGAATGGGTACTGAGAAACAGAGTGGCGGATGAAGCGAGGATTTGCCTATTTTTTTTTTGAGTTTTGTATCAGAAAAGCTGAAGTGGACAAACGGATTGAGATCATCACGAGATGCCGGATAGGGATGGCGTACTCGAAACCAGTTGAGGAGTACACGCAACGCATTAATGATTGGTCAGTAAGGCTTCTTTCCGTCCAACCCTGAAAAGACGATTTTGCCCCTCAGAGTTTGGTCATATTACAATGCATTGCCACCGCCAAATGGACCTCGCTATCATCTAGACCTGAGCAGGGAAGACGAGCGGGGAGAGACCGGAGCAGGAGCAGGAGCAGGGAGAGAGAAGAGGCTGGGCGGCGCGGGGCGAGCAGCCGCCACCACGCGGCCACATGGGCGGGGCTGGTGGCCATGCTCGCTCCACTCCTCCGATGGCTGCCATGGCCCGAGTAGCCCTTGCATAGTGAAAGGATCGTATGACACCTAGAGGGGGGGTGAATAGGTGCTACTTCAATTTTAGTACTTTTTCAAATTAGGCTTGACACAAAAGGTAAATTCTCTAGATATGCAACTATGGTGAATTTACCTATATGACAAGCTAGCAACTAAGCAAGGTACACAAGTAAAGACGGTAAACAAGGATAGAAGTAACCGAAAGTGAAAGCACGCGGAGACACGGATGTAATCCCGAGTTCCTCCTTTTTAGGGGAGTACGTCTCGTTGGAGAGGTGTGAGCTACCACAAAGGTCAAAACTCAACCGCCACAAAGGCGGGTGCACCCTCTTCTCCGATGAACCGCACCACAAAGGTTTGGTTCACCTTCCACTATCGGAATCCTTCAAGGCGGAATCCGGAGCCCTTACAACAACGATGGGGCACAACCCACAAGAGGATTGGGGGCTCCCGAACAGCTACAAATCTGTCACAAAGACAATCAAGTGAGTACAATATGAGGCTAGGTTTTCCCAATGGAAATCCTAGCAAAGGGTCCCTCAAGTGAATGAGGGGGAAATGAAGAACGGCTTGGTGAAGATGTAGATCCGGGGCTTCTCCTTCAATCCTCCAAGTATCAACGAGTTTGGGTGGAGGGATTGGGAGATCTATCAAATCTTGAGCTTGCAATCAATGGTGTTCTTCAATGTGTTCAAGCTACTTGTCTCAAGGTAGGTGGAGGGCTATTTAAAGCCCCTCCAATAAGTGGCCGTTGAGGATGCAGAGTGGCCGGCTGGGGAGCCGGTTTGGCCGGCCTGGAGGCCGGCCTGGCGAGCTGAGGCCAGATCCAGAGGAGCCGGCATGGGGGCCGGACTGGCCGGCCTGGGAGCCGGCACCCCAGCAGAGCCAACCGGCCAGGGGCCCGGACTGGTCCGGCCTGGGAGCCGGCGACCCAGCCGAGCCGGCCGGCCTGGAGCCCGGCCTGGCCGGCCTGGGAACCGGCCACCCAGGGCACGCGCCTCTTTTCCGATATCCCGAACTTTCTTTCTTCTTTTTGAATATGGAGAGATACCGGACAATTCTGAAATCACTTAGCAACATATTAAACTTTCACGGTGTTGTTATCTAACACACAAAACATAGAGGGGATAATAAATGTCCTTTCAATCTCCCCCTTTTTGGTGTTAGATGACAACACACGGATTTGCAATTGAGACCACACTATATCATGTTTAGACGAAGAAATGGCTCCCCCTACATGTGTGCATATATTTTGTTTGCCTTGGAATGCAAATGCACATATAAGGGGGGACACATTCCCAACAAGATAAACAACAAGATATAGAAACAACATAGTCGCACATCCATAGACATATCCAACAAAGTTGAGATTTGGAGAAGATCATACCTTGTACCAATAGATGTAGATAGTTTAATATCAATGCACAATATCCTAAAATCTCAACCATAGATAAATCCGAATACCGAAATCCATAGATTCATACAATAATTTATCCATCTCATACAATAGTGATCGCAAAGTTCCACAACATAACCACATAAGGTTCCATGAACATAAAGGTTCCACGAGCACAAACCACATAAAGTTCAACTAAAACAAATGCGATGAAAGACAACGAAAATGCAAATAGAAACCATGCATGAATGCAAATCCCCTCGGATATCTCTCCCCCTTTGGCATCAAGACACCAAAAAGGAAGAAAGACACGAGAGAGCCCATGTATCACTCATCGGGAAACTCCTCCTCATCACCATGAGCAGCTCCACTTCCACCACCAAACGCTTGACCGGAGCTAGATTCACCTTGGGAGCCCGGATAATAGGGAGCAAGAGAGGAAGCATCATCACCGAACCAATAGGTGTTCTTGGACATGTAAGTGTTCTCCGAGACCTCGGCTGAAGTTGAATGAGAAGGCTCGGGGAAGTCAAGTTTCTTCATAATTGCTCTTTGATTACGATTATAAGACTTTTGCTTGCGATATGCCTTGAAATCCTTGACTTGCTTATCCACAAAAAAGCAATTCATCTTCTTGAAAGCATCTACAATGCCGTGCTTCTTGGGGGGCTCAACATGAGCTTCAGGGGCTGCAGCTCTAGCACGCTTCTCTTGAGAAGGAATGACCGCATTCGGAGGACGAGCGGGTAAGGAATGAAGAGTAGGTGTGTACAAAGTAGGGACATAGGCATTGAGCGCGACTTGATCCAACTTCCTCTCAAAGAGCTTCTGAAGATAGGGACCATAGATGGGAACCCTTTTGTCAAGTACCACGGTGTGCATCTCTTCCCACATATAGTCAAGAACATCAATTTTCTTCTTCCTCCAAAAGGTGGGCAAAATGTGATGAAGGAGATTAATCATATATGCACGAGCCTCAGTCTTCTCCCCAACTTGACAGCGATAGTGTTCCGGAGAATAGCATAAGTGGTTTGCCAAAATGGAGTCATATGAGTGCACTTGGGGACCTTTCCAACAAGGCCCAACCCGGGAGGATAGCAATGATGGATCGCGGGATCGGCTTTCATGATGGTTTGTGAGTGAATACGAACATAAGCCATGGGGCAATGAGGGAGCTCCTCGATGCCAAAGAGAGCACCAAATTCAGCAAGGGAGGCTTCACACTTGATACCGGCACTCATCCAAGTCATAGTCCTTGGTTCTTCCCTTGAGAAATAAACTGTGGCATAGAATTCTTGAAGCAAATCGGGAGAATAAGGTGTACCCACTCCCATGAGATTAGAAATGCCATGAAAGTCCATAACCTCCATCACCTCCGGCCAAATATCACTTGCACTATCCACATTGAAGCAAAACGTGGAGACATGAGAGTTCCTCATGGGTTCTATGATTTGATCAAACATTTGGAGATGCATCTTGCAATAAAAACGGCTATCCTCCGGGCAAGTGGTGGGGAAAAGCATATGGATTGAACTCCAACCGATCATGCTCAAACTCATCACTAGGCACTTTGATCCAAGATGAACGTACCGGTTCCGCTGGATTGGAAGGGAAGGCCCCTTTTTCTTGCCCGCTTTCTTGATCTTCTTGGAGTTGGTGTTGAGAGCACGGTACCTGAGGAAAGGGGGGTGGAGTCCTCAAGATCCTCAAGTCCATCAAACGTTGAATCATCAGCCATTGCCACGAACTGGAGCTTCACCAAGAAATCCCCACACACACCAACAATGGAGGAGAGCTCCCCCAAATCTTCACCAAAGGATGAATCTTGTGGATGGAAAGGAAGATCTGGAGGGGATCTTTCAGATCTGAGGCAGGGAGGGTGTGGGGGTGGCTCTAATGGAGGGGGTGGCGGTGGAGGAGCACGGGAGGGCAGCCATGGGGGAGCACGGGCTGAGGGAGGTTGAAGAAGGAGGGAAAAACGTTCGGGACCTCCCTTTTAGATCGAATCCACATGTTCTGCCTGCCCGGCACGGGGGCCGGTTGAGCCGGCCAGGGAGCCGGGCTGCAACCCGAGGCGCCCGGCACGGGAGCCGGTTGAGCCGGGCAGGGAACCGGGCAAGCACCCGAGGCGCCCGGCACAGCAGCCGGCTGTCCGGCCAGGAGCCGGCTAGGCAGATTTTTCCCTTCACCACTTCTTTTCTTCATGAAACCTTGGCACAAACACGAAACTCTTCTCCTCTTGAAAACCTTTGAATCAAACACAACTTTGATGACTGCTGGACTGCTTTGGATAACCATCTTCAAGAATAACCATGGAGCAATTGAGAGTGACACGGGGGATGCAAACATGAAGAAATCTTCACACTTCCAATGGATAAAACAAAAATCCCAAATAGCAACATTGGAAGTGATTAGATGTGAAAATCAACAATATGCAATGAACACTCGAACAAGACTCAACTCTTCAAAAGAAGAGGGCGGTGGCCTAGGCCACCATGTATGAGTGTATGTGGTGTGACACCGCGAAGATATATCTTGGGTTCACCGCCACTACTCGTCATTTAAGCTCACAATTCATAGAACGAAAATAGAGATGCAAATGAGTTCTTACTATCGGCATAATGGGGGGAGGGATAGTCCAATGGATTAGGACCGCACTCCCCCTATGTCCATGCCTACACCTAAACCAAACATATAGCTAAGAATAGGTGTGTATGCAAGATAGTCAAGCGACGCTCCCCGAATCTACGATATTTAGCTCATGCCTCAAATAAGTGAACCTTGCTTCATCAAGTGGCTTCGTGAACATATCGGCAAGTTGGATCTTCGTGGGAATATAGCCAAGCTCAATGTCACCCCGGTTGATGTGATCACGAATGAAGTGATAACGAATCTCAATATGCTTCGTTCTTGAGTGCTCCACCGGGTTGTGTCCAATCTTGATAGCACTTTCATTGTCACACAAAAGAGGCACTTTGTCACAATGGACACCGTATTCCTTTAAAGTTTGCCTCATCCATAACAATTGAGTGCAACAACTAGCGGCCGCCACATACTCGGCTTCGGTGGTGGAGAGAGATATACAATTTTGCTTCTTAGAAGACCAACTCACCAAGGACCTACCAAGGAATTGGCATGCCCCGGAAGTTGATTTCCTATCATCCTTGCAACCGGCCCAATCCGAATCCGTGTAACCGGCAAGAGAGAAGTTGAGCCTTTAGGATACCACAAACCAAACCTTGGGGTATGAACCAAATATCGAAAGATTCGAAGAACCGCCGTTTGGTGGCTTTCTTTGGGAGCCGCTTGGTACCTTGCACACACTCCTACACTCAACACAATATCGGGTCTAGATGCACAAAGATAAAGCAAAGAACCAATCATAGAGCGATAGAGCTTTTGATCAACATCCTTATCTTTACCCTTTGGATTAAGTTCAAGATGACACTTGGTGTCCATAGGAAACTTCTTCTCTTTAGCATTTTGCATCTTGAACCTCTTGAGCATGTCTTGGATATATTTGGCTTGAGAGATGAAGGTCCCTCCACTCAATTGCTTGATCTCAAAACCAAGGAAGTACTTCAACTCTCCCATCATGGACATCTCGAACCTATCGGTCATAAGCTTTGAAAATTCATCATTAAAAGCTTTGTTAGACGAGCCAAATATGATATCATCAACATAAAGTTGGCATATGAAAAGCTCCCCTTTAACCCTCTTGGTAAAAAGAGTGGGATCGATTTGCCCCACTTCAAAGCCACGGTCTACCAATAGCTCTCTTAGGTGCTCATACCAAGCACGAGGTGCTTGTTTGAGACCATAGAGCGCCTTATCAAGTTTGTAGACATGGTTAGGGAAGTGTGGGTCCTCAAATCCCGGAGGTTGCTTAACATATACCAACTCCTTTAAAGGACCATTAAGAAAGGCACTTTTCACATCCATTTGTTGCAACTTGAAATTATGATGTGATGCATATGCAAGAAGGATACGGATGGACTCAAGGCGAGCCACGGGAGCATAGGTCTCTCCAAAATCAATGCCTTCAACTTGAGAGTACCCTTGAGCTACCAATCTTGCCTTGTTCCTCACAACCATTCCATGCTCATCTTGCTTGTTCTTGAATATCCACTTGGTGCCTATAACATTGAGGCAATCTTTTGGCTTCTCCACTAGATTCCACACTTTGTTGCGCTTGAAGTTGTTGAGCTCTTCATGCATGGCTTCCAACCAATCCGGATCTTCAAGAGCTTCAAAGACTTTCTTTGGTTCCACCATAGAGATGTGGGCTTGATGTTCATTGAAGTTTGCCAATTGTTTTCTTGTGGTAACCTTGTTCTTAGCATCACAAAGGATATTATCTAGATGAATACTCTTTCTTCTCCAATCCTTTTGACTCTTGCTATACGACGGGTTTCGATATCCTCATTGATGCGAGGAATTATCGCTTGATCATTTGAGTCCCCGTCTTGACCGGAATGTTGACCTTGATCATCTTGAAGCACATCTTCAACAAATGAAGGAGAGGGTTGATCTTGGTCATGACCTTGGCTAGCATCAACAATAGGAGAACTTGATTCTTGCATAGCAACATGGTCAACATGAGGAGGGTCTTGAACTTGTTCTTGGGAAGGTGCATCATTTGCTTCCATGATAGGCGCCGTTTCAACTTGTGATGAAGAGGCCTCCACTTGAATGGAGCTTGGACTTGCTTGAGGAGACTCGTAATGAATCTCAACGGGGCGATGGAAACCAATGCCCATTCTTCTTATAGCATCTTGAGGCTCTTCATTATCTACATCACAAACATGAAATTGCGCCACTTGGGAGCCGTCATTCTCATCGAACCTCACATCACAAGATTCTATGACTTTCCCAACGGTCTTGTCATAGACTCTATAGGTGTGAGATTCGGCACCGTACCCAACAAAAACACCCTCTAAAGCTTTAGATTCAAATTTAGACAAACGAACACTTTTGTTCTTATAGAAACACTTACAACCAAATACTCGGTAGTAGGAGACATTGGGCTTGTTGCCGGTGAGCATCTCATAAGATGTAAACTTCTTGCCAACACGAAAGAATAACCGGTTAGATGAGTGACACGCCGTGGAGATGGCCTCGGCCCATAAGAATAGTGGAGACTTAAACTCCGCCAACATAGACCTTGCCATATCCATGAGAGTCCGGTTCTTCCTTTCGGCTACACCATTTTGTTGAGGGGTATATGCAGCGGAATATTGATGACGAATCCCCTCTTCACTAAGAAACTCATTTAAGGTGTAGTTCTTGAACTCGGAGCCATTATCACTCCTAATGACCAATATGGGGACATTGTATTGGCGTTGAACAATATTGGAAAAGTCGATGACGGCTTGTTGGGTCTCATCCTTCGTCTTGAAGAAATAAACCCAAGTAAATCTTGAATAGTCATCAACAATCACCAAACAATATTTCTTCCCACCAAGACTAGGTTGAGGCACGGCACCAAAGAGATCAACATGAAGAAGTTCCAATATCCTCTTTGATGAAATGATGGTCTTGCTTGGATGGGGAGAATCATGCATCTTTCCTTCAACACAAGCCCTACAAAGACGGTCTCTAGAAAAAGAAACATTGTCTTTTAGTCCAAGAATGTGGCCACCCTTGTGAAGACTTTGCAAAGTTCTCATGTTGACATGGGACAAGCGGCGATGCCACAACCATCCCACGTCGGCCTTTCCGAATAGGCATATTGCTTGAGTGTTGGTAGACCCCGAAAAGTCCACCACGAACAACTCATTTTCAACATACCCAACGAACATGACCTTTAGAGTCTTGCTCCTCAAGAGTACCACCATATCAATAGTAAAATGGACATCAAAATTCATCTTATTAAGAGCACGAACGGACATAAGATTGTAACCGAGGGACTCGACAAGCATGACATTTACAAGGGTGATATCCTTTGCAACTACCACCTTGCCGAGACCCGTTACCTCCGCTTTTGATTTATCACCATAGGAGACGGATGCTTGATTTATATTTGGTCCCAACTCCGTCATGATCTCTTTGCTTCCGGTCATATGACTAGTGCATCCACTATCAACCACCCATTTAGACCCACCGGAAGCATAGTCCTACAAGAAATCATTGCTTGGTTTTAGGTACCCATTTCTCAATGGGTCCTCTTTTGTTAGCAACAAGGGTCTTGGGAACCCAAATAGAGTAAGCAATGTAACCATCATAAGGACCAACATATTTTGCATAAACATCCCCATAGTAATCAACATAAAGAAAGTAGTTGGGATTGTTATGCCCCGCAAAGTCACTACGAGTGGTCTTGCCCCTAGTGGCATTACCATCCGCAATGGGAGTCTTGGCTTGAGCGGGCTTGGCATTGGTGTTGCTCTTCTTCTTCTTTGCCTTGGCCACATAAAGGCCCTCCTTCCCTTTGTGTGGCTTTAGCTCAAAAATTTGAGCAACCACCTTTTCATTACCTTTAGGAATAGAGGTCTTGGCACTAGTGGCCTTGGCAAGCTCAACCTTCAACCTAGCATTTTCCTCAATAACATTTGCATGATCACAAGAGGGAGTAGAGGTGCTAGGTGAGTTAGATTTGGAAAGTTGAGTTTGAAGTTGCTCATGAGACTTGACTAGAAGAGAGTGAGTACTTTCCAAGGCCTTATGAGCCTTGTTAAGTTTCTCCACTCCTCAAGGAGTCTAGCATTAGCAACCACAAACTCGGCTTTCTCCTTTTTAACCACTTTATATTTAGCAAAGACATGATCTCTATCCTTAATGATTTTAGCAATTATTTCATCATTTTTATCATCAAGAGACTCAATTCTTTCCTCAAGAGAGGTTCTATATTCACTTTCTTCTTCAAGAGAAGCATTCAAGATTCTATGGAAGCATTCAAGGATGCTATGGTGAGAGAATCCTCTCTCTCAATTTTTCCCTTGTCATCAAGGATTTCTTCGGCCGCATCAAGTTGTCTCAAAGAGACTCAACATAGACTTAGCTTCACCTTGCAAGTTAGCCATAATAGTATCGGTAGCAACAAGTTCTTTCTTAATCACAAGACTAGTTTTATCATCTATTTCATGCATAGTCTTGGGAGTAGAAGTGATACCTCGGTGACGGAAGCCATGAGGCAACGAGCGGTGTTGACGGAGAGGTTCTCATTGGGGGATTCGAAGAGAGAAGGAGGTGGAGTTGATACAATGGCCAAAGCGGCCACCTCACGTGTGGGTTCTTCTTCTTCTTCGGAATCCTCGGAAGGATACTCTTCTTGAGTCAACAACACAATTCTTGGTGCTTTCTTGAAGAATGGCTTCCTCTTGACAAATGGCTTCTTTTGTATCATGTTTGATTCGCCCTTGAGGACAAGCCTTCCACCGTTTTGCTCTCTATTCTCATAAGGACAATCTTTGATGTAGTGATGCTTGTTATGACAATTGTAGCAAGTCTTTATCCTATTAGCAAACTCCTTCTTCCCGCTTGGATTGCTTGCATGATCAACTTGAGCCTTTGCCTTGGCCGGGTCACGCCAAAAAGTCCTTGTTGCAAGAGCTATGTGACCATGGAGGGCCGGTTCAAGTTCATCGGGAGGAAGGTTGATCGGGCATGCTTCAACTCCATCATGTTCATCAAGGCACACAACCTTGGCCTTCAAAGCAAGAGAGGGACCTTGCTTCATTCCCATGGCCCTAGCACGGTTGTCTAGAGCATTCTTGGTGGCAACCTTGGAGGCTTGCACCTCTTGCATAACTTCATTGGATGTCATCTCAAGGTAGTTGAATTTTCCTTGAATGGCCTTCAATTCAACGGGCTCGAAGGGCATGAGAGCATTCACATACTTCCTCTTGATCCAAGCATCATCCACATAGGTTGCCCCAACATTATGAAAGGCTTTGGCAAGAATGTTGAGTCTTCCATACATCTCTTCATGGGTTTCATTATCAAGCATGTAGAAACCTTCGGCCTCATTGCTCAAGCCATCATATCTATTCCTCTTCATGCTTTCATTACCAAGGAATGCCACCTCAAGGCACTTCCAAGCTTCTTTGGCGGTGGAGACGTTTTGAATGTGATGAAGACCACTTTCTCCAACGGCAAGTTCAATCATGTGGAGAGCGGAGCATTGAGTTGTTTCTCGGCAACCTCTCTTCTTGTCAAGTTGTTAGGATTCACGGCCTTGTATCCCTCTTGAATGATCCTCCAAAGCTCGATAGAGGAACTGTTGATATGAGATTTCATTAAGTGTTGCCAAGTAGTAAAAGCCGATGCATTAAGTTTAGGAGGTGGACCCAAAGGGTTTATGCGAGTATGATGGATAGGTGGGTCGGGAGAGTACGCAAAGGGAACCCCATGGTACTCCGGCTTCCCACCTTCGGGAGTGGTGGTAGAGGTGGAAGATTTCTTAGGGTCGGTTTCTTTATCTTCAACCCCTTCTTTCTCTTTTCCTCTTTTCCCTCCTCGGTTTCACCGTCATGGGAGGAAGCGGAGTCATCAAGTGAGGTGGTCTCCTTAGGAACCTTGCCACTTGCGAGTTGCTTGATCAAGTCACGCATCTCGGCAAATTTGGTATCCATGGACGATATCAAAGATGTCTCCATCGATTTGAGATCGGCCATGGATGCCGTAGTGGCTTGGTCCTCTATTGGATCACCATCACTTCGTGTCATACTTCTCTTAGGCGGTTAAGCCCAACAAGAGAGCCGAGGCTCTGATACCAATTGAAAGGATCGTATGACACCTAGAGGGGGGGGTGAATAGGTGCTACTTCAATTTTAGTACTTTTTCAAATTAGGCTTGACACAAAAGGTAAATTCTCTAGATATGCAACTATGGTGAATTTACCTATATGACAAGCTAGCAACTAAGCAAGGTACACAAAGTAAAGACGGTAAACAAGGATAGAAGTAACCGAAAGTGAAAGCACGCGGAGACACGGATGTAATCCCGAGTTCCTCCTTTTTAGGGGAGTACGTCTCGTTGGAGAGGTGTGAGCTACCACAAAGGTCAAAACTCAACCGCCACAAAGGCGGGTGCACCCTCTTCTCCGATGAACCGCACCACAAAGGTTTGGTTCACCTTCCACTATCGGAATCCTTCAAGGCGGAATCCGGAGCCCTTACAACAACGATCCGGGGCACAACCCACAAGAGGATTGGGGGCTCCCGAACAGCTACAAATCTGTCACAAAGACAATCAAGTGAGTACAATATGAGGCTAGGTTTTCCCAATGGAAATCCTAGCAAAGGGTCCCTCAAGTGAATGGGGGAAATGAAGAACGGCTTGGTGAAGATGTAGATCCGGGGCTTCTCCTTCAATCCTCCAAGTATCAACGAGTTTGGGTGGAGGGATTGGGAGATCTATCAAATCTTGAGCTTGCAATCAATGGTGTTCTTCAATGTGTTCAAGCTACTTGTCTCAAGGTAGGTGGAGGGCTATTTAAAGCCCCTCCAATAAGTGGCCGTTTGAGGATGCAGAGTGGCCGGCTGGGGAGCCGGTTTGGCCGGCCTGGAGGCGGCCTGGCGAGCTGAGGCCAGATCCAGAGGAGCCGACATGAGGGCCGGACTGGCCGGCCTGGGAGCCGGCACCCCAGCAGAGCCAACCGGCCAGGGGCCCAGACTGGTCCGGCCTGGGAGCGGCACCAGCAGAGCCAACTGGCCAGGGGGCCGGACTGGTCCGGCCTGGGAGCCGGCGACCCAGCCGAGCCGGCCGGCCTGGGAACCGGCCACCCAGGGCACGGCTCTTTTCCGATATCCGAACTTTCTTTCTTCTTTTTGAATATGGAGAGATACCGGACAATTCTGAAATCACTTAGCAACATATTAAACTTTCACGGTGTTGTTATCTAACACACAAAACATGGAGGGGATAATAAATGTCCTTTCACATAGCCACAACACGATGGAGGAGGAAGGCGAGCGAGTTGAGGAGCACCACATCAGCAACCTCCACATGGACTCTGGAGAGCACGACTGTGCGAGACTCCGCAAGATGGCCGGAGCGGTAGCGGGCGGCGGTGCTTGGGGATTCTTGGAGGCGTGCGACGAGGGGTCCACGAGGCGGCGCGTTATGGCGCGCTGGAGCAGTGGAGGGAGGTGGCGAGGGGGCTGCTGGACGTTCGCCGGCGCAGATGGAGTCGTGGCCCGGCGTGGGCGACGGGAAAGAGCTGGAGCTGGAGCTCTGCCTCTTCGCGCTCCGTACTACACCGCGCCGCCGGCATCTGCTCGCACCCAGCCACATAGCACGCGCCCCAGCCGCCCACGCCGCTTTGACCGCCGCCAGCGCGAAGGGAGGCGTGGACCAAAGTGGAACGCCATGGTCGATAGGAACGAGCACGCTGTCTGTTGACGTGCTCCACCTCGAGGTCCAGGAGGTGCGTGGTCGGAGCTGGGCACAGGCATGGAGGCAGCCCGGGCGTCGTTGGTGTGCTGAAGCTCGGGCAGCTACGCACGGCGTTGGGCGCGATGAAGTGGACGTCGACCATGGGGATGAGAGGTGCATGGCAAGGTCGGAGTTTGGATGCTCGCCGGCCGTTAGTTTGGGTCTGCGAGGCGTCAATGGCCGAATGGCGTCGTGTGCGTGGTCGTGAGTGTGTGGTAGTGACGTACAGTACTGTCTAGGAGAGATGAGGAGGGACCTGATTGCGAAACAAAATAAGGGGGCAAGGGTGTAGGAGGAAAATGATCAGGGGAAGCTAGGGTTTCAGTCAGGTTGGGCCTTGGGCTTCTCTAGGCCTGGCCGGCTGGGCTGCTCTCTGTCTCACTCTAGAAATTTTTGTTTTATTTCTGTATTCACTATATCTAATTAGTAATTATGCTAGATAGAGCCCAACCAGACCACCGAAAAATATGGCAAGGAAGCACACTGATAGATTGGGGCGCTACCCTACTGTTTTTATTGACCGTACAATTACAAAGACTGAACGTGACGTGGCTGTTTTCATTGACCGCAAAATTAAAAAAAATTGTATGTGCTGCCGCTGCACGCTCGCTAAGGAAAAAAAAAGATTAGATGAGTTTTTTTTTTATTTTCATACTTGTATTCATACGAAAAAGGGAGCCTTACACATCGAAATACAAGCAAAGACAGAAACGAGAAGAAACCAAGAACAGCAGCGATGGCACCGTCCATCTTCAACCTCCAGGTCGCCCAGCACGCCGACCCTCCACCGTCGAAGACGCCGAAGAAGGCAGCCACCAGGAACACCCGCCGCGGGAGCAGAAGAGCTCCTAGCCCGAAGGTGTTGACGAGCCGCAGTAACCACCAGCTCCATGGAGCTGGATCTGAAACCGACGAAGCAATATCGGCCGGGGGGGGCTCCCCAAGGCCAGCGCCTCAGATCTTCCACCTTCACGCCACCAGCCGCACCTCCACCGTCTTGAATCTCCTCCACCAGCCACCTGTACACACGCCACGATCCCGCCGTCGCTGCCGGAGAAAGCAACGGGGGGAAGGTGACTGACCCGCAGCTCGGCAGCGCCGTCGAAGACGACGCCGGATCGAGGGAGCTGCAGAGCACCAAAAGGACGCCGTCGGCGACCCCACCACGCCTGCGCCGCCCCAAGGCTCCCTAACTACCCGCCGGAACGCAGATCCGGGGATTCCCCACCCTCCCGCCGCCGTAGCGGCAGGCGGAGGGTGGGGAATCCCACGGATACGCCGGCGGCCGCCGGGAAGACCGAAGTCGCCTCCGATGCGCCTCTGGGTACTGTAGAAAGGGAGGGGGTTCCAGAAATATCACGTGTGTCTGCCTTGTAAAAGATTAGATGAGTTTGAACGACGGCAATGTGTTCACCAACGATGGGAGACATTGGGATGAAAGTATTATTTTTACGGTCAACTTATCTCTATATACTATTTAAAAAAAAAGAGCTATAGGATAATTTCTATAGCTAAATCATTTAACTAAGCATGTTGTGATGCCTCTAAATGAGTTAGACAGAAGCTAGCTAATAGACTTAGCTTATTAAAAGAATAATATCTAATCTTACCTATATCAACAATAACATATTTATCGTCATCTTCGTGACACATGTTTTCCTCTCCCGTTGCAACGCACGGGCAGGCTTTTGCTAGTCTTTAAAAATGATTGCAATTTCTTTTGCCCGGGAAACGATTGCATATTTATTTGGGAAATCAGTTTTCCTTATTCTTCATAGTCGCCACATTGTGAGATGTGATTTTTGATAATCAATTGCGCAATAAGTGGTGCGGGTAGCCCTCGGTGAGAAACCGTGGATAGATTGTGCCGATACATGAATCCTCGGCTTTTCGAAAACGTCCAATACATGCGGAAAGTCACTTTGACTCCTGATCGGAAAAACGTCCAACACATGTGGAAAGTCACGTTGACTCCCCATTATCTAAATTTTTTTAAATTTTAAAAAAGATGTTTTCAATGATGTATCCTACAAAGCAAAAGTCTTTATATTATCGGCTATACAAAATAGCAAATTTGGAGATTTAAAATTGTGCATGGTTGACTGTACTCACATTCTTTTTAGCCGAAAATGCAAAGATTTTTGTGTTTCATTTCATTGAAAACATAGAGTTCGAATACAATCTTCTTTGGAGGCATGGGACAAGCATATTACAAAGAACTAAAAAAACATCCCAAGTGGATGGCAGAATGACCCGAAACTCACAAACACCTGCCGGCACCCAGAGCCCGGCCTCGTCCTTGATCTTAGAGACCAGGGTGTGGACCAAGGGCTAGATGCCTTGAACATGCACTCGTGCAGTATAGTTGAAAAAAACCGGACCGGACCGCCGGTCCGACCGTAAACCGGAACCAGAGCCTCAGCCGGTCTGTTAAGCGCACATTACCGGACAAGGAAGCGAACCGGGCAAATCGCGGTCAAACTGTCGGCTTTTATCTAAACCAGTGACGAACCAGATGGTTAGACCGGTCTCTGAACCGCCAGCACCGCGCGGGCGTAAAAATATTCAGCACACATGTGCGCGAACCACCTGCCCGCACCCAGAGCCCGGCCTCGTCCTTGATCTTAGAGACGAGGGTGTGGACCAAGGGCTAGATGCCTTGAACATGCACTCGTGCAGTATAGTTGAAAAAACCGGACCGGACCGCCGGTCCGACCGGAATAAACCGGAACCAGAGCCTCAGCCGGTCTGTTAAGCGCACAGGACCGGACAAGGAAGCGAACCGGGCAAATCGCGGTTAAACCGCCGGCTTTTATCTAAACTGGTGACGAACCAGATGGTTAGACCGATCTCTGAGCCGCTAGCACCGCGCGGGCGTAAAAATATTTAAACCGGTGACGAACCAGATGGTTAGCCCGGTCTCTGAACCGCCAGCACCGCGCGGGCGTAAAATATTCAGCACACATGTGCGCGAAACACCTGCCCGCACCCAGAGCCTGGCCTCGTCCTTGATCTTAGAGACCAGGGTGTGGACCAAGGGCTAGATGCCTTGAACATGCACTCGTGCAGTATAGTTGAAAAAACCGGACAGGACCGCCGGTCCGACCGGAATAAACCGGAACCAGAGCCTCAGCCGGTCTGTTAAGCGCACAGGACCGGACAAGGAAGCGAACCGGGCAAATCGCGGTTAAACCGCCGGCTTTTATCTAAACCGGTGACAAACCAGATGGTTAGACCGGTCTCTAAACCGCCAGCACCGCGCGGGCGTAAATTATTTAAACAGGTGAACCTAGGCCTCAGCGCATGGTACGTACCGTTCTAGCCAACTTTCCAACGAGTTGGTTGTGCTATCGAATGGGAAGTTAGCTTACTTGACCACTTTATTTAGCTATTTTACTGCTAAAAATAATTATTTTCGTTAAACACCGGTCCAGTAACTGAACCAGTTGAACCGGCGGTTGGACTAGTGAACCGCGAACAGAGACGCTGAACGGTTGGATAGTCGGTCCGGTTTTTAAAACTATGCGACGTGCACTCGTTACGATGCTTCAGTGATGGACGCGAGGCCTTTGCACAGCAGCTTAGACGTGTCCTGCTTTGCGCCATCGGTCCATTAGGGAGTCCTCTTAATTTGGGGTTGCGGTCATTATTCTAAGAGCATCTCCACCAGGGGCCTTCAAATGACCCCCCCCCCAAAGGCCCATTGGGGGTCCGGACTCAAAAAACCGCCACCAGCGACACCCCTCAAAGGGTCGCCCCGAGCGATTTCATGTCCGGCACCCCCGGAAGGGCCTCCAAGTTTGGAGGCCCTCTCGGGGATGCCGGACCTGGGGCGGACATGCGCCTGACAGGGGTGGCCCGCCCGTCATAGGCACAACGGGTCCAGGCGTCATTTATCGCGCCGTGCAGGAGGCCGGTGTGGCCGCGTTAATGGCGCGGTCGTCGGCGGTTTCCAACGCGATGCGACTGGACGCCGATGCGCCTGCACACACGCATGCCAGGCGACGCGACGGCTCCCCAGGCCACGCGGCCGGCATTGCGGATTCCCCACGCGTCGCATTTACGCCGGGCGCACCGCCCATCGCCATGTTAAAAGTCGGCGCCTTCGCCTTGCTTATCCACCCCGGCTTCTTTCTCGTCCTCACTCCCCTCGCCCAATCTCTCCTAAACCCTAGCCATGGCGTACGGCGGACGCGTGAACCTGGGCGAGGACGCCTGGGACCTGCACCGGTACGGGTTCCTCACCCCTCCGGACTGCCGCCTGCTCAAGCACTGGACCATCTCGGCCGGTGGCCTCCCCGTGCCACCGCTGACCGAGACGTCCGAGTAGATGGGGCGATTCATCGCTCGCCGGCGGAGCTGGATGACGCCGGTGGAGCGGCGCCTCCCCGAGAATGACGAGGGCGAGGCCAACTGAGACCGTTGGATGGAGCGCTTCGAGCACGAGCGGGAGGCGGTCATCGGCACCAACGACGGCCCCAGATCGCGCGAGACGCGCTACAACACCGGCGGCCGCAAATACTGGTGGAGAGCAACCGGCCACACGGTTGCCTCCGCGATCGAAGTTGCGCCGACACGCAGCCACGGGCAGCGCTATCCCCTTCCGCCTCCTTCCTTTGGTGCCGCGCTTCCTCCACCGCGCCCCGAGCCGCGCGTGAAGGAGGAGAGACGCTCACCGCCGCGTCGTGGAGGCGGCATCTCCATCCGCGAACGCCGCCAGCGTTCGCCAGCGCGTTCGCCACCACGCCCACGCGGGCGCCTCTTCCTCCGTCGCCCGAGGGCGGAGTCAATGCCGGTGGAGGTCATCCCGTATAGCTACGACGTGTCGTCCGAAATGCGGAACGAGCATGACGGCGACAGCCCGGGGTTGCTGGCGGCGCTCTCCGAGTCGGTGGTCGACATCGAGCACGACTCGCCGGGCCTCATGGCGACCCTGGCCCTGTCAGCCTCCTCCTCCTCCTCCGGCGGCCCCTCCACCAGCCGTGCGCCGGGCCACGACGGCGCGTCCTCCAGCCACGCGCCGCGCCACGACGGAGCCTCCTCCAGCCGTGCTGTCGCCTCCACGGCGGTGGTGAAGATCGAGGACGACAGCGATGACGACTCATGGTGGGACACCATGTAGGCTAGGCGGCTAGGTTTAGGGTTTATCAAATTTCGTTCAAAAATTATTGTAAATATAACAAATATGAATGAAATTTGAAAACCGTTTAAATTTCTTTGAATTCATGAAATGTTTTTTTCTCTTTGGGGTGCGCCGCTGTGGGCTGCACCCCTCAATTGATCGGACACATGTCCGGCACCCCCCAATTGGGGGTGTCGGACACGAATTTGGAGGCCCCGGTGGAGATGCTCTAAGCCAAGCTAAGATTCCGTGCCAGGTTTGCTGAACAAATGGGCACTCCATCAAAAGGTGTCGCATAGTTCCAGTGACCTAGTAGCATATAGGGGGCGGGGTGGTGATGGAAGCCTCGTCGTGTGAGGCGGTTAGCATTCCAGCAGCATAGATCCTCATTGGCGAGACAATGGAACAACTTAACCCGCGGCAGTGCCCATATTTTCCATGTGAGCTTCCACGAGAAGCAGGTCATCGACCCCTTGAAGGTTGCCACAAAGCATGACCTGTCAAAATAGATTCCACTGGATTCCAACTGAGCCGATTTTTGCAGTGTGTGGTGTGCTCGATCATCAGTCAGAATTGTGCATTTGTCATGTTTATGTAGCTCAGAATGGAAAGTATCCTGAACTGAAATTTTCTATGTTTATGTATACATCATTAATAACATGTGGTTTTTTTAGATTTTTTAAAAACTTTTAAATATAATTTTTGAATTTTACTAAAGAGATTACTTGACCTCAGGAATCAGAAATCTCCACTCCAATACACGCCGGTAGATGCTCGTTAGGATGACTCCAATGGGCCTACGCATCGAGTCCGCGTGCGTCCGTCCCTGTCCGCTGGAGCCAAAAACACGGCCCAACGGGGCGACGCAAACGGACCGCGGTCCGTTTTTCTGTCCGCCGCGACGCATTCCTGGCCCAAATTTGGGCCAGGAATGCGTTGGCCACGGGACGGCGGACCGCTTTTGTGTCCTCCTCCAGTCCGCTCTCTCGGCAAAATTCACACCGGTCTCTCCTCTCCCAAAACCCCAGTCCACACTCCAGCCCTAGCCATGGCCGACGCTGCCTCCACGCGGCTGCCGCCGCTGAGTTTGAACCAGACGCCGCCGGCACCGCCGCTGGACCTACGCCCCAAGCTAAAAAGAAAGTAAAGAAGGAACTCACACCAGAGCAGAGGGCTGCAGAGACCAAGAAGCGGGGCGCCCGGAGGAAGAGGTTGAAGCATAACCAGCTCGACGCCGCCAAGAAGGCCGCCGCCGAGCAGCAGGGCGAGGCGAACGAATCTGACCTCGTGTCTAGGGCCGTCATCGATGCCCTCCTCCTGATTGGGATTACCCCGACCGCGGCCGCGGTCGGGGTCACGACTGCGGCGGCCAGCTCCAACGCCTCGACGGCCCGACCGCCAAGGTCGAGATCTTCCGCGAAGGCACCATCGCCTGCGTACGGGTACCTCCTTGGAACTGATGCATGTAAAATGCATACATGAACTTTGCATTATTTTACTTATATTCCAGTCATATTTGCATCATATAAGGGTTATATCACTGTTTTATAATGATTTTGGGAAATTTGGCATGTTTCCTATTTTTTATGGAATTAACCTTGCGCAGGCAGAAAACCCTATTTCTATATTTTAATGTTTCAGGGACCCAAACTACGTCCAAATGAACTGGAAATTTACGAGCATCATTTTTTGGAAGGAACAAAGCGTGGGAGCGAAGGAAGCAAACAAGCGGAGGCCCGAGGGCCCAGATGAGTGGGCCCATGCGGCCCAAGTACCTGGCCACGTGGGACCCCCCCCTTTTGGCCCTCGGAGCTCGTTGCCATCGATCTTTCCTCCACCGACTCCGTTTTGACCTAAAACCGCCTATAAAAATAGTCCCCGACGTTCTCTGGAAGGAGCGCCGCCGAAACAAAGAAACACCGAAACAGAGACCTGGAGCTGCAGATTGGAGGGGGGAAACTCCGGCGGGGCGCTGCCGGGGTGGTCTCCATCTTCTCCAACGACTTCTCCACCGTCTCCATGATGAAGGGGAGTAGTCCACCCCTGGACCTTGGGTTTGTGGTGGTAACTTGATCTAATCTCTTTATGTATGATCATTGTTGGAGTCCATATGACGTGCCTTGCATAAGTATGGATCTATCTATGTAATTCTTATGGTGGATATTGTGGTATGAGATGATTTGTTATACATTTACCGTTGTGTTGGATCTTTTATGATTTGTCATACTTTGGAGATATTCTATGATGCATGTGATGGTTTGATTTATGCATAATGCCTTGTTTATCCTTGTCATGAGGTGATTGACACCACCAAGTGTGGATAGATGAGAGAGATGTGGTCATGCACACGAATTATGAATCATTGCACTAGTATTTAGAATATTGTCAATTATGAAGTATGATGTATGTAGGTACGGGATGACCGATGTGACACGGCATATGTATTGAGTGACATGTGAAATACAGCCCAACATCCTTTATCTGGGGGTAAAAAGGAAGAGTATGATGTGGGAGTGACAGCAACCACGCTAGCCTTACGAGGGTGACCTAGCAACAAATGAGTACTTCTTTCAACTATGTGTTTTAGGACATATAGCCATCATAAAAACGACCATTAAAACATGACAATTGTGTGTACTTTATCTATAACATGATAATCACCGTAGATGAGAGAGAGAGGATTAAGTGAACCCATGTCCATTGTTCCAATAAGAGAAAACCTTTGTCTTGTCCTCTTGCATTGAAGAGGATTGGGACACTTTTACATTCTTATTTTGTTACATTAAGCTTCCATCAATTAAATCAACCACCTTGTTCTTTAAACTTTTTTAGTGCATAATCAACTAAAACTTGTGACACTTTAGCTGTAGGGAATAGATAAATTTTCCTTCTTGCTCCTGCGGATCGATACCTTACTTCCACATTGAGAGGTGCT
Organism: Poa pratensis; assembly: GCA_947311845.1. Taxonomy (NCBI): domain Eukaryota; kingdom Viridiplantae; phylum Streptophyta; class Magnoliopsida; order Poales; family Poaceae; genus Poa; species Poa pratensis. The sequence continues at coordinate 28,387,574 of CAMZMU010000116.1, read as the reverse complement.
ACAGTGATCCCCTGCTCTTGGGAGTTATCAGGAACCATGCCGCCGCGGGTTTCCCCTACCTCAGCCGAATCCGCGGTCGAGGTACCTACCCTTGATCTCAACGGGCCCGCTTGAAAGATCGATATGTTGACTAGGAGGGGGTGATTAGGCGACTACCAAATTTTTAATTCTTTTTCGATTAATTAGGGCTTGAACAAGTATAACAAAGGTTGACTAGATGTGCACTAGATGATAGCAACCTATGTGATACAAACAAGGTAAGTAACGTAGCGGAAGCAATAAGTAAAGGATAGAAATAACCGCAAAGTGGAGACACGGAGATGTTTCCCGTAGTTCCTTCCCAAGGGAAGTACGTCTACGTTGGAGGAGTGTGGAGCCACCTAGGCGCTCCAATAGCACGGATGTGCTCACTCTATTCTCCGTGAGCTTTACCCGTGGGGTTTGGCTCATCCACTATGAGGTCACCTTGATGGCGTTGACCAAGCCGATACACAAAGGTCGGGGAACTCCACAATGAGTTGGAGCCTCCCAACAATGCCTCGGACTCCCTCCGAGACTCACAAAGACACCTAGGGTTACAAGCAACCCAAGATGTAGAATCCACACGTGAAGTGTGGGGGGAACGTAAATTCCTTCGGTGGAGATGTAGATCTAGACCTCCTCCTTCATCCTCAAAGAATCGGGACGATTGGGTGGATAGAGTGGGAGATCTAGTAGTTTGAAGTTCTTACAACAATGGGGCTTTGACAAAGAATGGGGAATTAATTCTAGCAGCTCAAAGTGTCCCAAGGTAGGTGGAGGGGTATAAATACCCCCTTCCTTTCTTCTGCCCGTTGGGAGGAAAAATCCCACACGAGCGGTAGTACCGCTGGGTTAGCCGGTACTACCGCCGTGGTCTTCACGCGCGCCTCCAAACGGTCAACGGGCCCGCTTCTGTCGACGACGAATCCCACCTCGCCGGTACCAGGCGGTACCGCTGGAGGTACCGCTGAAGGTACCGGAACCGTGGGCAGAACGGCCCGAACGGCGGTACCGGAGCGGGTCCGGCCGCGGCACCCTTTTTCTCTGCGCCCTGGAGAAGGCGGTACCACTTGGTACCGCTAGCAGTACCGCTGGCGGTACCGGAACCGCGGGCAGAATGCCGAAAACGGCGGTACCCGCGGCGGTACTGCCCTTCGCAGCTCGCCCCAGCGAACTGGCGGTAGTACCGCCTATCCCAGCGGTACTACCGCTCCCTGGTAGCTTTCACTCCTTTGGCTCCTTTTTATCGCGTCGAGACAACGGGGATAAATATAAAACCTGTTTAAACTCATATAAACTTGTTAGATGCAACCTTTGTATTATCATCAACATCAAAACATGATTAAGAGCAACAATGCTCTTTCAATCTCCCCCTTTTTGATGATTGATGACAATACAATGATTTGCTATAAAGTGATTCGAAAAATTTAGACGGAGCTCCCCCTAGATATGTGCACTACTCAAGAGTAGTCTTTGAAGCTCAAAGAATGCACATCTACTAGGATCAACACTCCCCCTAGATTTTTCAAACCATGCAAGAGATAATACATAACATACAAATCTTGCAACTAACATAGGAGGTTCAACACAAATAACAAGTTTAAACATGTCTTACACCATGCATAACAAAGAGCTTGAAGCGATAAAAAACAAAGTTCACAAGCTCATAAGAATCAAAGAGAACAACAAAAGCTTGTGACTTCACCCATGCAAATCCCTCGAGAACCTAATAGATATCTCTCCCCCTTTGGCATCAAGACACCAAAAAGGGAGAAACCATAGCTAGCGTCCCAAACCCTAGCCGGAGAGGTCTTCGTTGCTTGGGGGGCGAGGACGACGACGAGAAGAAACTTCAGGTTCACCCTCATAATCGGACCAAGAGAATATGTGACCTTCTTCATCCTTAGCTTGCCAATTGCTCCAAGTGGTGATGTTCTTCTCCGAACCGGAAAGCACATCCTCTTCTCCTTTATCACGGCGACGTTGAATGTCGCGCTGACGAGCCAACTTGTCCTCCTTGTGATTTTGCCAAGTGCGCAGCTCCACAGCCTTGGACATGCAGAAAATCTTCTTCATTTGCTTTGCCATCCATGCAAAACCATCATTCCTCACAGGAGCCCGAGAGGGGCCAGCAGTGTCTTCAGCGGTCTTGTCCTTGGCCTTGTCATCCTTATGCTTCTCGGTATGATCCTTGATGAGCAGCTTCTTGGGCTTGTGTTCAATCCATAGCTTGGGGTCTCCAAGACCCTCGGACGGAAAACGATGATTCCAAGCCCAAAGGATGATCTTCATGACGAGTGGCCCATGACAAGCATTCTTCTTGTTCATGATGACAACAAACAGCTCATTCCAAATGAAATCCGCAATATCCAATCTTCTTCCGGTAGTCTTCAACTGATGCATCTTGACCATTAAGGTGCGGAGATAGCCATGGACTTCATCATAGTTGCCAACCTTGGGGTTAAGAACCATGCGATAGATGCGATGCATGATCTCATAGGGAGGATAGAGCCCCTCAGATTTCCCAACCTTAAACCTCTTCCAAAAATAAAGAGGACGAAGCGCTTCATTTTCCAGTGGTCTTGGGGCTTCATGAACACGGAACCAAGAGCTTGATAAGTGAGATGGAAGCAAAGATTGAGTACCATGGTCTTCAAAACCAAGCATAGCTGTGATGTCTTTCCAATTCTCACAAAAGAGGTGATCTTTGGTCATCCAAGAGAGATAAGGAACTTGATCTTCGGTACCAAAATGAACGGTGGCAAAGAATTGGCAAACAATCTTCTCATCATAGTCTTGCTTGAGGGACATAAGAGGGAGAAGCCCTTGCTCTTGACAAATAGACATAGCTTCTCCAAAGTATTCCGGGTGCCTTGACATGTGATCCATATCAATCCAGCGCTGAGGCACCACATTCTTGTCCGGCTTCCTATAGAGTAACTCAGAGTAGCATTCGGCTTGAAAGACATTGTGGAAGAAAGGATTATCGCCTCTGAACTCGGGGAGAAGGTTGTGCCGGGCAGTGGCATAGGGATCCAACTTTCTTTGGGCAAGGTACTGAGGTTCAGGCAACTGGCTTGCAGTGAGATACTTCTTCTTGTTACACGGCACTTTCTTGGACTTGGGCTTGGCCTTGCGAGAAGAGGAACCCGGATGGAGCTCCTCCTCTATCTCATCAACTTGCTCAACATGGTCCTTACCCCGAGCTTTCTTAGGAGCTCGACCTCTCTGACCACCTGTGAATAGCAGTGGATGGAAAGCATGGGGATAAGTAAATGCAACATGGTTTCATGATTTGGGAAGCAAGAGCACAATGTGAACGAAAGTGAGAGAACTTAATGGCTAGAGATGTTATTAAACACTTGGAATAGAGGCATCACATAGAGATGATGAACTAATTTCAACAAGGAACAAGAAAATCATCTCTAGGTGACTCCTATTAACCCTAGATGTAGAACAACAAAAATAGCCAATGAATCCTAACAAGATTCATACACAAGGTTCTAGGGTCCCTAAATTGCATCTCTACCAAACCAAATCGTCACAAGCACAAGAAGATTCATCATCCATACATCTCCACCCATCCACTAGGTGAGAGAGAGGGAGAGGACGTACCGGTGCTCATGGCGAGGGTCAAAGGTGAGGGAGAGGTGCTGGAGTGTCCCCGGGGCGTGGGAGGGGAAGCCCTTGGCCGGGGCACTCCTTCCCGGCGGCGGGAAAGGTCGGCGGCGGCGGATCTTGAGGAGAGGAGTTGGGGCGGCGTGGGGAAAAGAGGAAGTTTGACTTCCTCCCCACAGCCGCCCGACCCTTATCCTGCGAAAAACCGCTCCAGCGGTACTACCGCTTAACCCAGCGGTAGTACCGCCGGCCGGTTTCTGCGCAGCCCAATAACTGGGTATGCACTAAATCAAATGCTTGCGCATGATGGTCTAGTGCATAGCCAAGTATGGGATGCCAGTACCGGCGCCTGGGGGCACCACGTTGTGTAAGCTTAAAGGAAAGCGAGCACAATGCCATGTCGCCGGGTCCGACTTTCCGAACGCTAGGAGCATGAAACCAAAAGCATTTTTTGAAAGGAGAGTCTTTTGGGATAAGAATTTTTGGCTTAGGATAGATCACAAACCGAGAGGGGTGAGAGAACAACCAACCTTGCAAGATACAAGAGTAAAGGCCAAGAGTTGATAGTTTTCCCACCAAAAAGAGCACAAAAGGTCTAAAAACCCAAATAAGATCAAATAAGAAGCAATTTCTCAAGAAGAGAAAGGCGGTGGCCGAGGCCACCATGTATGAGCTATTATCAACCTAGAACCGCGAAGATATATCTAGGGTTCAAGGCCGATACTCATCGTTTAAGCCCAAATTGTCACCGTAGTGACCAAGTGAAGCACGAATTGTCCATGTGCGCATAATAGAGATAGTGTTGACTCATGAATTGAGTTACACTCCCCCTATGTCCATGCATGCATCCAAACTAGTTACTATGTCTACTAAGGGTACTTGTGCAAGGCGGTCAAGCAAAGTTACTCGCATCGATAACATTTAGTTCATTCCTCAACTCTCGAAATCTTGGTTCATCAAGGGCCTTGGTGAAGATGTCCGCGAGTTGATCCTTGGTACCTACAAATAAGAGGTCAATGTTGCCCCTTTCCACGTGCTCCCGGATGAAATGATGACGAACTTCAATATGCTTCGTCTTGGCGTGTTGCACGGGGTTGTGGGCGATCTTGATGGCACTCTCATTGTCGCAAAGGAGAGGGACCTTGGTGAAGTTGACACCGTAGTCCTTCATTGTTTGCACCATCCATAGGAGTTGAGCACAACAACTTGCGGCGGAGATGTACTCGGACTCGGTGGTGGAGAGAGCAACACAATTTTGCTTCTTGGAAGACCAACACACCAAGGAGCGGCCAAGAAATTGACAACTCCCGGATGTTGACTTCCTGTCCTTCTTCTCTCCGGCATAATCCGCATCCGAGTAACCCATGAGATGAAAGCTTGAACCCTTGGGATACCAAAGACCAAAGTTTGGGGTATGAAGCAAATATCGAAAGATGCGCTTAACCGCCAACATGTGGCTCTCCTTAGGAGCCGCTTGATGCCTTGCACATTTACCCACACTAAACATAATATCCGGTCTAGATGCACAAAGATAAAGCAAAGAGCCAATCATAGATCGATAGAGTTTTTGATCAACATCTTTACCCTCGGTGTCGGTGTGGAGATCGACGGTGGTAGACATGGGTGTCTTGTATGGTTTGAGCGCCGTCATCGCGAACCTCTTGAGCATGTCTTGGGTATATTTGGCTTGATTGATGAAGGTACCTTCCCTAAATTGCTTCACTTCAAATCCTAGGAAGTACTTCAACTCCCCCATCATGGACATCTCAAACTTGCTAGTCATTAGCTTTGCAAACTCATCATTGAAAACATTGTTAGTAGAACCAAAAATGATGTCGTCTACATAGAGTTGGCATATGAAAAGATTGCCACCCACCTTCTTAGTAAAGAGAGTGGGGTCAATAACTCCAACTTGGAATCCACGGTCTACAAGAAACTCTCGAAGGTGCTCATACCACGCACGTGGGGCTTGCTTAAGGCCATAGAGCGCCTTGTCGAGTTTGTAAACATGGTCCGGATGGTTGGGATCCTCAAACCCGGGAGGTTGCTTAACATATACCAACTCATTAATAGGACCATTAAGGAAAGCACTTTTAACATCCATTTGTTGTAGTTTAAAGTTATGATGAGATGCATATGCAAGCAAGATGCGAATAGATTCAAGACGAGCAACGGGGGCATAGGTTTCACCAAAGTCGATACCTTCGACTTGAGAGTAGCCTTGAGCCACCAATCTTGCCTTGTTTCGAATGACGATGCCGTTCGCGTCTTGCTTGTTCTTGAAGACCCACTTGGTGCCGATGACGTTCTTGCACCCATTAGGCCTTGGCACCAACTTCCACACCTTGTTACGCTTGAAGTTATTGAGTTCTTCATGCATGGCATCAATCCAATCATGATCTTCAAGAGCTTCATACACCTTCTTGGGCTCGATGAAGGACACGAAAGCATGGTGAGTGCTAAAGCTCGCCAATTGACCTCTTGTGACGACCTTGCTTTGGATACCACCAAGAACATTGTCCAAATGGCAATCCAAGAGCTCTAGGTTTCGCTCTCGTCGTGAGTCTCTTCTATTCTTGATTTCTTCCGAGGATTCTTGAGAGATGATTTGATCATTTCCTTCATCATCGGTGTCATGTGCACCATGTTGATCTTGAACTTGATCTTGATGATGATCATCTCGAGCTTGTTCTTGATCATTTGCTTGGGATGCACTTTCTTGAGTTTGGTCTCGAACATCAAGTTGTGGAGAGGAACCATTAGGTTGATCTTGTTCTTGACCTTGTTCACTTGCTTGAGGGCTCGAAGCTTGTTCTTGGTTACTTGGAGGATCTTGAGTAGGTGATAGAATGACTTGAGGGGAAGCTTGAGGAGGATCTTCTTCAATAGGACGAATGTCCCCAATTGCCATCCTCCTTAGAGCAAGCTCCATGGGTATATCACCTACAACATTAGAATCAACTTGCCCCACTTGGGAGCCGTTATCCTCATCAAACTTCACGTCACTAGATTCTTCAACTTGACCGGTGGTCTTGTTGTAGACTCTATAGCCGTGAGAGTTTGTGGAGTAACCAACAAAGATACCCTCTATTGATCTAGTCTCAAACTTGGATAACCGATTACCTTTCTTGCGAATGAAGCACTTGCATCCAAAGACGCGAAAATAAGAGAGATCCGGTTTCTTCCCAAGAAGAATCTCATATGGGGTCTTGTTCAAGAGCTTGCGGAAGTAGAGTCGGTTTGTTGCATGACACGCGGTGGAGATGGCTTCGGCCCAAAAGTTAAACGGAGAAGCATACTCCGCAATCATGGTCCTAGCCGCATCCATAAGAGTCCGGTTCTTCCTCTCCGCAACACCATTTTGTTGAGGGGTATAAGGGGTGGAATATTGATGAGCAATCCCTTCTTCACTAAGAAATCCCTCCACGGTGTAGTTCTTGAATTCGGACCCATTATCACTTCGGATTGTCTTGATCTTCTCTTGATATTGGCGTTGAGCCATGTTGATGAAGTCAATGACTCTTGTTGGGTCTCACTTTTCTTCTTGAAGAAATAGACCCATGTGTATCTTGAATAGTCATCAACAATCACCAAGCAATACTTCTTTCCTCCGAGACTATCATAAGATAGGGGACCAAAGAGGTCCAAGTGAATGAGCTCAAGAATCTTGTCGGTGGTGATCTTGGTCTTTGATGGATGAGCTTCTCCATGTTGTTTACCTAGAACACAAGACCTACACACACGATCTTTGGAGAACTTAATATCGGTTAGTCCAAGAATGTGATTACCACTTTGAAGATCATGGAGTGTTCTCATATTGGTGTGGGCTAGACGGCGATGCCAAAGCCAACCCACATCAACTTTAGCCATTAGACAAGTCGCGGCCGACGTGCTTTCTTTCGAGAAATCAAGCACATACATGCCGTGCTCGACATGTCCAACAAAGACTACTTTAAGAGATCCCTTCACGGTGATGATCACACTCTCGTCATCAAAATAGCACCCATAACCACATTTGGTGAGTTGATAAACGGAGAGTAAGTTGTAACCAAGGGACTCAACAATAAGTACATTCTTGATAGAGACTTCTCTAGCAACAACGACCTTGCCTCGTCCCAATACCTTAAGCTCGCGGTTGTCACCAATTTTGACTCGTGAATATTGAGGTAGAGGAGGTTCAATGTCATCCACCAAGTCAATGCGTCCGGTCATATGTTGGGATGCGCCACTATCCACCGTCCATCGACCCGCACCGGACGCCTCACCCTACAAGAGATCAAGTCTTTGACTTAGGTACCCATTTTTGAATGGGTCCTTTCTTGTTAGTCACAAGGGTCTTTGGGACCCAAATAGCCCAAAGATAATCATCACCATATGAAGTACCAACATATTTAGCATAGACATGACCATCTCTAGATTTCAAAAGAACATAAGATGGGTTATATTTGCCGGCAAAGTCATTGTGAGTGGGAAGACCCCTTGTGGTCTCACCACCAACAATGGTGTTGGTCTCCTTCTCTTTAGCCATCCCCCTCCTTTACAAAGATAATAGCTTTGGAAGAGGGAGTTGGCTTCTTCTTCTTGTTCTTCTTCTTTGACTTGGTAGAGAAACCAAGTCCTTCTTTTCCAACTTGTTCCTTTTGGCTGCCCAAAAGGTCAATAAGATTCTTCTCTCCTTGGGCACAAGACAAAAGGCCCTTCTCAAGTTGAGATTTCAACTTAGCATTTTCTTCAACAAGGTTAGCGTGCTCACAACAAGCAATAGATTGATCAACAAGTTCATTTGATGTAGAGGCAATAGCTAATTTTACTTGTTGACCTAGGAATTGATCATGAGACTTTTCAAGTATGGAAAACGACTCCTTGAGGGATTTGAGTTCCTCATCAAGTTTCTTGTTTTCCTCCACAAGTCTAGCATGGTCAATGCCTAGCTCATTCTTCTCATTTTTATAGACTTTGGAAGTAGCAAGAGCATGCTCATAGTCCTTTTTAATTCTAGACATGTCAATAGCATAAGATTCCTCTAAATTAGATAGAGCCTCCTCTAGAGACCCTCTACGAGTTTGCTCTTTTCCAAGAGCGATAGAGAAATCCGCTATCTCATTTGCATAGTCCATTTCCCGAATCGCCATGCCGGAGATGATGTCATCCTTTTGATCTACAAGAGAGTTAGTTTCCTCAAGTTGCTCTAAAAGAGCATCAACATTAACTTTATCATCTCCCTTAAGAGTAGCTAGCCACAAGTCCACCTCACTTGGACTTTGGGGCTCCTTCACAACATTTTCAACACAATCCAATAAAGAAGGAGGTGTAGAGGAGATTGGCTTAGACGAAGGAGTTACCGAGGTGGCATTTGCCATGAGACATGTGTAGGGAATGAACTCATTCTCATTGGGAGATTCAAATAAGGATGACGATGTAGAGGAAGGAGTGGCTACGGCAATGCGCCGGTAGCCCCGGCTTCATTACCATCTTCATCACCGGACATGTATTCTTCCAAAACCTTTCTATCTTGAACACACAAGGCATTGGGAACCCTCTTCTTCACGTAGGTCTTGTTTTGGATGGCCTTGGTAGTGTCTTTCCTCACAAGCTTGCCATTGTGATCCTCTCTATTCTCCCAAGGGCATTGAGCAATGTAGTGGTTGAGGTTACTACAATTGTAGCAAGTCTTTGGACGCTCCCCTCTTGGTTTGCCAAACTTCTTCTTGTTGGAGGATCGACCTTCCGGGAGCGGTTGCTCCAATAAGTTCTTGTGACAAGGGCGATGTGTTCACAAAAGTCATCCTTGGTTTCTTGCACATCATCCTCATCATCTTCTTGCTCATACTCACTTTCACTAGTGATGGCCTTGGACTTCAATGCAACATTTGGAGAGTGTCCCGCAAGTCCTCTTTGCCGAGCATGTGCATGAATAGAGCTCTTCACAACCATTCCGATGGAGACAAACTCATTGAGAATGGTGTTGGAGTCAAGCGTTGAGAAGTCCGGTCTTGATCGAATGGTTTGAGCCAAGCTTTGGTTTGAAGGAGTGATTGCTTTGAGGAACTTGCGTTTGATCCAACTATCTTCAACCTTTTCAAACCCAAAATCATTCAAGGTGATGGCAAGAGCGGAGAGCCTTCGATAGAGGTCTTCGGGAGTCTCATCCTCATTCATCACAAACTCTTCGGCTTCATCTAGAACCGCTTCATACTTGCAAAGTTGAATGCTTGCGCTACCCAAGAACAAGTTGTGGAGATTGTCCCAACATTGCTTGGCCGTCTTGCACACACGGATATGAGTGGTGTAAGTGGGGCCGGCGGCCGTTTGGATCATGCGCATGGCGGTGGCGTTGAGTTGATGATTGGCCTTCTCCGTTGGAGACATGTTGAGAGGGTCTTGAGGATGAAAGCCTTGCTCTATAATGTCAATCAAGAAGACACAACAACTCGACATGTGTGATCGCATATTAAATTGCCAATTAGGAAAGTCTTTTGGGTCAAGCATAGGAGGTGCGCCCATATTGGCGATGTGTGGCGGGTTGACATGTTGGTGGTTTGTGTTATACAATTGTCCCGGTGGAACATTTGCATACCCCCGATGATCTTGGGGTTGAGGCAACACCCGGAGCGATAGGTGTGTAGTGGCTTGCGCAAGTGGTGAGTTGGCATTTGCCGTTCCATCCACATTGGCAAGATCCGAAGACGGAGAAGTATCCGGCCTCGTTCCATTACCCGTTGCTCCGGGGGTTACATCAACCTTAGATCCCGGGTCCCCTAGGAATTCCTTGAGCATCTCGCGCATCGATTCCTTCATGCTTAGGTTGAGGTTGGTGGTGAGTTCGGTATTGAGATTTGACATCTCATTTTTGATCTCACCAATAACCTCACCAAAGCGTTCATTAGTGACCGATGCGAGAGGATCCAAGTCCGACATATTCTCTTAGGCGGTGAAGCCTTAGATAAGAGCCGAGGCTCTGATACCAATTGAAAGATCGATATGTCGACTAGGGGGGGGGGTGATTAGGCGACTACCAAATTTTAATTCTTTTTCGATTAATTAGGGCTTGAACAAGTATAACAAAGGTTGACTAGATGTGCACTAGATGATAGCAACCTATGTGATACAAACAAGGTAAGTAACGTAGCGGAAGCAATAAGTAAAGGATAGAAATAACCGCAAAGTGGAGACACGGAGATGTTTCCCGTAGTTCCTTCCCAAGGGAAGTACGTCTACGTTGGAGGAGTGTGGAGCCACCTAGGCGCTCCAATAGCACGGATGTGCTCACTCTATTCTCCGTGAGCTTTACCCGTGGGGGTTTGGCTCATCCACTATGAGGTCACCTTGATGGCGTTGACCAAGCCGATACACAAAGGTCGGGGAACTCCACAATGAGTTGGAGCCTCCCAACAATGCCTCGGACTCCCTCCGAGACTCACAAAGACACCTAGGGTTACAAGCAACCCAAGATGTAGAATCCACACGTGAAGTGTGGGGGGAACGTAAATTCCTTCGGTGGAGATGTAGATCTAGACCTCCTCCTTCACTCCTCAAAGAATCGGGACGATTGGGTGGATAGAGTGGGAGATCTAGTAGTTTGAAGTTCTTACAACAATGGGGCTTTGACAAAGAATGGGGAATTAATTCTAGCAGCTCAAAGTGTCCCAAGGTAGGTGGAGGGTATAAATACCCCTTCCTTTCTTCTGCCCGTTGGGAGGAAAAATCCACACACGAGCGGCTAGTACCGCTGGTTAAGCCGGTACTACCGCCGTGGTCTTCACGCGCGCCTCCAAACGGTCAACGGGCCCGCTTCTGTCGACGACGAATCCCACCTCGCCGGTAC